>CM069769.1:2940000-3022500 GCA_036169595.1 Dictyostelium firmibasis
TCCTCTAAGGGAGTGTGGAAGGGGGTAACTAATTGGTTACCAGAAGATATACTATTTACTAAACATTCTCTGAGTTCAACAAAAAAAAAAAAAAATCTATGTGCAAACAACATGAAAAAACAAACTAGAATACTAGTTGTAATTAATATTAAGTATGTTTATTGTTAACTGTATTTTTATATATATATATATATATATATCAAATCATTTTTATGTAATATATACAAAAACATCTTGACGTTAAAATGATATGACTATATTATTACGTATATTGTGAACCTATTGTAGAAAATAATTTCCATTATTATTTTTTTATTTACAGTCTAAAAAAAAATTTTCCTTCGAAAAATATTCTCTTTTTTTTTTTTTTTGATTTTCAAACATTATTTTTTATTAATCTGATCCAATAAAAAATAAAATTTTTTGCCCAAACCAATGAAAGGTTTTTTTTTTTTTTTTTAATTTTTTTTTTTTTTTATTTATTTTTTTTTGGTGGATATTTTTGTAAATCATTCGAGGATAGGACCCAAAAGTTTAATTACTTGAAAAATACAAAAAAAAACATTTAAATTAATTTAAGGGGTTCAAAAAAAAAATAGTGCACTGGACTACAACATCAGATTTTATGCCCATTATTCAAAGCTTTTAAAATAAAATTATTTTCCTAATTTATATTATTTCCATTCACTAAGCATCTATGTTGATTTTCATACTGAATAAAATTACCACTATAAATAAAAAGAATTTTTTTAATAATGAAAAAAAGATAATAAAAAGTCATTTCAAACTTATTTTATTAAATTTTTTTTTTTTTTTTTTTTTTTAATTTTGGTGTTATTTTTTTTACAATTAACAAAAAAAAAAAAAAAACGATCATTCATTGGAAAATCTTTTTTATAATCTAATTTTTAATATAAAAAAATTCATAAACAATCAATCATTATTACATTTAGATTTTATTCAATTGAATCTAAAGTTTTAATTTTATAAAAAAATCAAGAGATGAGACAAAATAAGATTCCAAAATTTAAAGAAAGGGGGGTGGTGGGAGGGGTGGTGGGGGTGATGTTGCAATGTGGGAGCTGATTGTTATCATTATTTAAATTTTGAAAAAAAAAAAAAAAAAAATAAAATAAAAGCTGGTTTTTTTTTCAAATTTGAACAACAACAATAAAAAAAAACAATTCAGATTTAAATCGCCATTAATTTATGGGTTTTAATTGGGTAAAAAAAAAAACATTGGGGCTGAGCAAATAAAATAAAATAATAATAAAAAATAAAAATTAATAAAAATGATTAACACCCTCCCAGTACTATTTTTAATCTGAGACCAAAAATAAAAAAAAAAAAAAAAAAAAAAAAAAAAAAAAAAAAAAAATAGATAAATTAATAAATTTCAAATAAACAAATTTTAAATAATTTTTTTTTTTTTTTTTCCAAATAGAAATTTTACTATAAATTGTTTTTTTTATCCCAACAATAAAATTTTCATTCATTCTCATCAAAAAAATAATTTAATTTTCTAATAAAACATGACTTTACATTTACCATTTATCGATGTTTCAATTAATGCCCAATGGAGTGATTGTATGTATTTTAAATATAATAATAAATAATAAATAATAAATAATAAATAATAAATAAATAATAATAGTAATAAAAATAAAATAAAAAAAAAATTTTAATTAATTATTTTTTTTATTATTATAATTTTAAGGGGAACATTACCCAAATGGAAGACCAAATCCATTATACTCTCAACAAGTTCTTGACTATAATGTCGATGGTTTAGTTTTTGGTTTCGTTACATTGGCTACTAATGGCGAACCATGTTGTAAGTTTATAGAAATAACTATTAAATTTTATAATTATCTTCTTTTTTTTTTGCTAATTTTTTTTTTTTTTTTTTAAATTTAAAGGGGCAGCACAACCTACAATGGGAATGGATTGGGCATTACCATTAGCAAAAGATATTCAACCATCAAATAAAAAAGTTGTTATTTCATTTGGTGGTGCATCAAACCAAGATATCTCTATTCAATATTCCGTTGAGAAATTGATTGAAACCTATGGTAAATTCATTGATATGTATCAAGCCTATGGATTGGATTTTGATTTAGAGAATGGTTTATTTAATGATAAGAATATTGCATTAGCATTGAAATCCGTTAAATCAAAATATCCAAATCTTGTTATTAGTTTAACACTTCCAACCTTACCAACTGGTTTAACAGCAACTGGTTTATCAAGTGTAAATGCCTTCAAAGATCAAGGATTTGATTTCGTTGTAAATGGTATGGCAATGGATTACTATGATGAACAATGGAAGGAGAAAATGGGTGATGCTGCAATTCAAGCTTCAACAAGTATTAAAGATCAATTAAAGACTCTTTATACATCTTTAAGTGATTCCCAATTATATGGAAAAGTTGCAATCACTCCAATGATTGGTTTAAATGACGATCTTAGTATGTTCACTATTGATGATGCTGCTAGTGTTAGTAAATTTGCCAAATCAAACCAAATGAGTTTTACTGCATCATGGGATTTGAATCGTGATAATCCATCTTCATTCTCTTATGTAGATTTACAAACTTCTTCAAATCCAGATCAAAAGGAATCTGGTGAATATTCAATAACATTTGTAACTTCAAAATAATCCCATTTATTAAATAAAATAAAATTTCATTTTTTCTATTCCAATAATAAATATATATATATATATATATATATATATATATATATATGCTCATTTTTAAAATATATATGTTTATTTTTTTTTTTTAATAATATTTTTTTTATTAGAACACTAATTTCCCAAAAAAAAAAAAAAAAAAAAAAAAAAAATCTGAAAAAAAATTTTGGTTTTTTTTGTGATTTTTTTTTGGTTTTTTTTTTTTTATTATTTTTTTATTATTATTTTTTTTTTTTTTTTTGGGAAATTAGTGTTTGCAAAGCACAAAACTTACAAAGTATATACTCTAAAATAATAATAAAATCAAATTTGTTAGATTTATAGTGAGATAAAGAAATATATTATTTGGAGAGAGGGAGAGAGAGAGAGAGAGAGAAATTGAATCATGGGTCAAACAATTTCAAAAGAAGAAATTAAAGAAGAGATTGAAAAACAATTAAATATTTGTTTCCTTTCACTGGACCAAGAAGATATATATTCCAAGAATTTGATATCATTTAATCTTTCAACTGTGTCTGTATGTGTATTTTTGATATTATCATCTTTACATCTACACATAAATTTCTATTAGCTCTTATTATTAACAAAAACAATAATTAAAGGCTCATAAAGGATCAATAGATAATTTTTTTAATAAAACAAGTAACGGCAATAGTAGTTTAATTAGTAGTAATGGATTTTCTAATATCAGTAATAACAATATAATTGATGATTTAATTAAGGATAGATCAACTTCAATATTATTACAATTTGCAAATAAACATAATGATTATAATTCTGATGAAAATAATAATAATAATAATAGTATTAGTAATAATGGTGAAGGAGATGAAGATAATATAAACAATGCAACAGAAGGTGGAGAAAAGGTACCATTATCTTCATCAATTTCATTAAATGATTTAAACACAACACCAAGAAAAAGGCCTACAATTAAATATAAACATGGTAGTTTCGAAGCATCATCTTATGATGGTGATGAAATATCAATTCAAGTAGTTAAAAAGAATTGGGATAATATATCATCATCTCAACAGAGACCAAGATTATATGAGAGAATTTTAAAACATCTACAAATGCAACAACAACAACAACAACAACAACAACAACAACAACAACAACAACAACAACAACAACAACAACAACAACAACAACAACAACAACAACAACAACAACAATTTAAACTTCAACCAAATGAAACCTTATCGTTATGGGAATACTTTGATGAGATTAATTCACCATCAATGCTTTATAATATTGATCAAAATAAATTAAATTTCACCGATAATTTCATAGTTCAAGAGAAATTGAATTCATTGGATCTTGACGATAATAATAAATTCACATTTAATAAAGAATTTATAAAATCAGTATTACAATCATTTTCAACATATATAAGTTCTTTACCAAATTCAATTCATTTTGCTGATACAAATATACCACCATCAATTGATTATACCTCACCAAATGTTTTAAAGATTCATCCAAATTTATTACCAATAATAGAAATCATTTATAATGATATTCAAGATGATAATAATAATAATGATGATAATCAAAATAATAATAATATCAGTTCAAATGATAAAATATTTATAATTTATAAAAAATATAATTATACATTGGATGGATTATTGAGATATAGTTCACAATATTTACAAAGGAATCAAAAGATAACAACATTTATTATTTATCAATTGATTCAATTATTTTCATTTTTACATCAACGAGAGATTGTTCATGGTGATTTACAACCATCTTGTATTCATTTAAATAATCAAATGTGGTTAGGTTTAGAAGGTTTTTCATTCCCTTCAACTCCATTATATCATCAACCATCAGAGAATCAATTCGAAACCTCTATGAATAAATGGATAAATGGTGAATTATCAAATTTCAATTACTTGATGATTTTAAATCGTTTGGCTCATCGTCATATAGGTGATCCAATGAATCATCCTGTCATACCTTGGGTGATAGATTTTACAATATCACCATTTGATAATGACCATGATGATAATGACCATGATACAACATCAAACTTTAAATATACATTGCCACAAATAGGTTGGAGAGATTTAACTAAAACGAAATATAGATTAAATAAAGGTGATGAGCAATTAGATTTTCAATTTTTAAATACTGGTATTCCAATGACATCAGGTGAAGATAGTATTAATAGTATGAGTGGTGGTGGCGGTGGTATGGGTGGTATTGGTATAGGTAGTGTAAATAGTAGTGGTAAAGCACATCACATTTCTGATGTACTTTCAGAGTTAACTTATTATAGTTATTTAGCAAGAAGAACATCAGTACCGCTATTGCGTAGATTCGTACGTACAAATTATGAACCAAATGAGTATCCAGCAACTATGGAGCGTCTTTATCGTTGGACACCAGATGAATGTATACCAGAGTTCTTTACAGATTCAACCATTTTCAAATCAATTCATTCTGATATGCCAGATTTACAAATACCAGATTGGGTACCAAACCAATCGGCCCAAGAATTCATAAAGATTCATATGAATGCATTGGAGAGTGATCATGTTTCAAAACAATTACACTCTTGGATCGATTTAACATTTGGTTATTTATTATCTGGAGAAGAAGCTATCAAAGCAAAGAATTTAGCTCTAATGGATACTACCGTACCAAGAAATAATGGTATAGTTCAATTATTTAATCTTCCTCATCCAAAGAAAAATTATTTTAAATCTTTAAAATATCAAAAACAACAAACTTTACAAACGCAACAACAACAACAACAGCACCAATTCGATACAGAATTTACTATTAAATTTAATGAAAGTTCATTTAGATATGAAAACAATTCAAATAATAATAATAATAATAATAATAATAATAATAATAATAGTACATTCTTACCAAACACAACTATAAATTCAATTTTAAATAATTTATCAAATGTAAATAACAATAGTGTTAACAGAGATAGAGATAATAATAATACGGTTACATCGAGATCAGATTCATTTGGATCGAATAGTTCATCAAGTGCACCTGGTAATAATATTTTATTATCGCCATCAATGAATAGTACTGGTAATTTAAGTAGTTTAAATTCATCAGTACAAAATCACCACCAACAACAACAGCAACAAAGTTCATCGACACCAACAAATCAATTACAAAGATCATTTTCAATTAATAATAGTATTAAACCAAGAACATCATCAGGTAAAAGAGAGGGGGATAGTAAGCCATCACTTGCAAAATTTTTACCATCATTATTTACACAAGTTATTAAAATCGAGAAAGAGGATAGCTCAATTGTATCATCTTCACCAACAAATACACCAGTTCAAATTGATCTATTATCAAGTGTAAATTCAAATTATATTGGATACAGTAGTAGTATTGGCAATTCTTCAACACAATATCAATTACAACAACAACAATTACTTCAACACCAACAACTACAACAACAACAACAACAACAATCACAACAGCAATCACAACAACAACAACAACAACAACAACAACAACAACAACAACAACAACAACAACAACAACAACAACAACAACAACTCCAACAACAGCAGCAACAACAACAACAGCAACAACAACAACAGCAACAACAATCGAATTCTAATAATAATACACCGAATGGTAAACAATTACATTTAATTCATTCAAAATCTGAAGAATCAATGGTAAAGAAATATAGTAATGGTTTATTTTCATCTATGGGTATTAGCAAAAGTACAACAAATACGCCAAATGCTACCACAACCAATAATGGTATGGCTGATAGTATTGGAAGTAATATAACAAGTCCACCATCACCATCTTCATTAAAGGAACAATTAGCAGTATCAAATAGTGATTCAACACCAACTAGACCAGTTACACCACCAACTGTATCAAATAATAGTACAACTGATTTCCCCTCAATCTATGCAAATCAAGAACATATAATTGAACCATTACCGGCTGAGTTAGAACTTGAATTATATGAATATGAGTTATCTAATAAAGATGTAAATAATAATAACAATAATATGGTTTATTCTTCATCACCAACAAATAATCAACCATTCATAATCTATAATAATAATAATAATAGTAATCAAAATAATGTGGCATCATATCATTCACAACAAAAACAACCAAACGTATTTATAGAATCATTATTAAATTGTGAATTAAATAATGAATTTGGTTATAATTTTGAAAAACTATTACCAGTTTATAGACCATTAGAATTTAATAATATCAATAATAACATTAATAAATCAGATACTGATAAGAATAAAGGATTAATTTCAATCTTTTCAAATAATAAAGAACAAAGTAATTTAGAGATATTAAAATCTAATGATATGTTTGCATTAGGATGTATTATAGCAGAATTATATCAAGGTTATCCATTGTTTTCATCGAAAGGAATAGAGAATCATTTTTCAAACGTAAAAAGCATCAGTGGGCATTCGATAACCTCGAATTTACCAAACAATGTTAGAGAGATAGTTGATAAATTAATTCAACCAAATCCAATGCAAAGAATTGATTCAAGTGAATTATTATCTAGTTCATTATTCCCATCCTATTTCAAACAGATGTATCATTTCTTGGTGCATTATCATTCTATTCATACATCGGATGAGAGATTAACATTCACATTGGCTAATATTGGTATGGTAACTTCATTACCAAATGAATCTATAGATTTAGTTCTACCATTCATTTTGGAGTTATTCTATGATTCTAAAACTATGGTGTCGGCATTGATCGATTTATTGGATCCTTTATCACAGAGATTGGGTATTCATTTGTCTCAGAGTTATCTCTTACCGTGTCTAATTTCATTGTATCAAAGACATGATGATCATTTACTACAATGTCATCTAATACAAATACCAATGATCGATATGATAGTATCAAGATTCGGTAGGGATACTTATATTCATCATATACTACCATTTCTTTTGGATAGTGTTAAAACCAATCCAAAGGATAACCCAAATCATGAAATGTTAACAACTGCCTTAATAAAGATATCAAAAGTATTGGGTGTCCCATTAACCATTAGACATATGATGTATCCTCTATTGGTTGCATTAACTAAACCACGTCTTCAACATTTAAATGAACCTTTAGTTGCAATCGCTTCAAGTCTCGGTGAAAATGTTATAGTTAAATTCTATTTTCCATCGATTTTCATATTGATTCAAAAACATTCTTCTAAAGCATCTAGATCCGAATCAATACCATGTACTTTGTTATCATTGTTACAAGAGTTGATTCTCTTGGTTAAACCTGGACTTGTATTGAGATCATTGTTGAAAGAATCCACTCAACTTGCATCTTTATTATTAAATCCTCCAAATACTTCATTACTATTACCATTGGCTGAAACTTTATTAAGAATCTCCGGCAGAATAGGTGTAAATCATACTAAAAACTATATACTAAAATATGTTCAACAATTCTTTTCAAACTATTCCGATCTCTATGATTACAGTGGTGATAATAGTTATTCTAAAATCGGTGGTGAGTCTGAAAGCACAAAACAACTACGTAGTATTTATTCACCTGAAATGACATATTTTCTATATTATAAGTTGGCTAAAATCATTGGATTTGAAATTATGAGAGCTGAAATCTCTGATAACTCTTTAATTGAACATATAATGAGGGTTTATATAAAAGAAAATAATATTAAAACAAATAATCCATCATCTTTATCACCAACAACCAATAATAATAATAATAATAATAATAATAATAATAATAATAATAATAATAATAATAATAATAATAATAATAATATTAACAATAATAATAATCCAAATAATAATAATAATGATAATCTAAATTCAAATTTTATACCACCATATGTTTCAGATGAAGGATTATATGAAGTGATTGAAGAAACTTTGGATCAAAAGTTAAGTTCAACATATTTATTAGATGATTATCAAGATTATGATGATTTAATTTGTGATAAATCATTTACATTACAAGGTAATATAGTAGCACAATATAAAGAACATAATGCATCAATTAAATCCTTGGCGGTATCATCATCAGAGGAAAGGTTCATAAGTGGTTCAAAAGATAATCTTGTCAAAATTTGGAGTTTAGATTCAACCAAATCATTGACAACCTATAACTATCATATGCATACCGCTCATACTGTACATTTTTTATCGTCTTTGGTGGCAAGTTGTGATATTACTTCCATTCATGTTTGGGACCCAGAGAGTAAGATAAGGGTTAATTCATTCTATGAACCAACGGGTAGTTTCTCATGTTTTGAGCCAATCTCTTCAAAGTATTTGATTGCTTCCACTTGTGAGTCTACTCTAACGTTCTATGATCTTTCAATGGGTTGTCAAAGTCATGAGTGGTCATTAGCCTATCAAACTGGTCAAGCTATTCGTTGTATTGCTACCTCCAATGATCATTTAATAGGTTCAAACTCTAACCAATTCTCTTCATCATCGTTTATTGCAAGTACAACACCAACTTGGATAGCTACTGGATCTTCGGCTGGTATGATCACCCTATTGGATACTAGAACCGGTACAATTTTAGAACAATGGAAATCTCATCATGATGGTGGTGCTGTCAATAAATTGATTGCTCAAGGATCACGTTATCTAATCTCTTGTGGTGAGAAATCGGTTATTCAATGGGATCTTCATCATTCGCCACCAACCATCTCTAAAATGTGGAAAGGTTTCAAAGATAACATTACAAATGCTTCCCTCTATCAAAATGATCTAATTGTCTCTTCAGGCCATAAATTATCTTCAATGACACTTTTGGATGATCCTTATCAATTAACTAGTGGAGGTGGTAATCAAAATACTTTTAGAGTTGATGGTTTGAAACTAAATACTCCTAAACAATCAAATATTTTAAGTTTATCTTTCTTTCCGTTACACCATGTTTTATTAGCTGGTACTGATGATGGTTTTATTAAAATTTGTCAATAAAAAAATTAAAAATAAATAAATATAAATTAAACATAAATTAAAAATTATAAACTTTAAAAAAATTCTTTAATATTATTTAATAAATTAAAGTTTTTTATTTTTATATTTTTTTTATTTTTTTCAAATATAACATAAACCTGTTGCTGGTCTATTTGAGGGAAAAAACTTTAAATATGAAGTTTGATTGGTTCCTTGTTGACTAGCATTATTATTTAAAGATTCAATGTTATTATTATTATTTATATTATTATTTTTATTATTCACTCCAAAACTATTAAAAGATGTAAGAGATTCTATAATTAAATAATCAATTTTTTTTTTAAAACAAAACAATAAAATTAATAATAATAATAATAATAATAATAATAATAATAATAATAATAATAATAATAATAATAATAATAATAATAATAATAATAATAATAATAATAATAATAATAATAATTATAATAATTATAATAATAATAAAATTGTAATAATAGTTATAAATAATAATTATTACTTACTAAAAATTGACATTTTGGGTATTGGAACTTTTTATGAATAATGATGAAAAAATAAAAAAAAAATAAGAATTTATATTGATTTGAAATAAATTATTTTGACTAATAGTGGAAAAAAACCTCCCAAAAAAATGGAATATATAAATCTTGAGTTTTTTTATAACGGACATATCAATTAAAAAAAATAAATTAAATTAAATTAAAAAAAAATAATAAAAACTTTATTTTAGATACCAACGCCAATTTATAAAAAATAAATTATATAAATTCCTTTAAATGGTGAGTCTAAATCTAATCAATACACACCCATTGTTTCACCCACTCTCTTAAATTCATATACAACTCTACACATTTACCCACATTTTCAAAAAAAAAAAAAAATAACTAAAAATAAAAATAAACTTTTTGTTGACACATAATTTCAATACAAAAAAAAAAATAATAATAAAAAAAACAAATATTAATTGAATAATTTGAATACAAAAAGATAAAAATAACACAAAAATATAAAAGGTAAAAAAAAAAGTATTATTCTTTGTTTTTTTTTATTTTCTTTTTATGACTTTAAGCAAAGATGAAAATATACAATTTCCCCATGATTTTTTTTTTAATTTTTATTAATTTTTTTTTTTTTTTTTTTTTTTTTAAAATTGAAAAAATGCTCGCCATTTTGAAAAAAAGATATTATCAGAAAAAAAAAAGAAATTCAAGCAAATTGTTGAACATATATTTGTGTTTATATACTATTATTTAAATAGTTTGAAACTATAATAATAATAATAATAATAATAATAATAATAATAATAATAATAATAATAATAATAATAATAATAATAATAATAATAATAATAATAATAATAATAATAATAATAATAATAATAATAATAATAATAATAATAATAATAATAATAATAATAATAATAATAATAATAATAATAATAATAATAATAATAATAAACAGTTATATTCAAACCAAAGAGAAAAAAAAAAAAAAAGAATTCCTCAATAATATAAATAGAGTATTATTCTAATAGATCTATTATTATTATTATAATGAATAATTCAAACTTAAGTTATTTGGATGAACTTGTAAAAGAATATTTAATATTTAGGGGATTCACACAGACCAACCATTACTTTTCATTAGAGAAGAAAGCAGATAAATTGAAGGGATTTCAAGTGGACAGAATTTTAGAACAAATTAATATCTATATATCAATCTATGATATAAATCATTTGGTAGAGTTATGGAATTTCTTAGATATAACATTTTTCAGTAAAATTGATTACAACAAGAGCAATGCCTATAATAACTATAACGCAAACATTATGAACCATAGTGGCAATGGTAGTTATACATCCTATCGTAACAATAATAATGACTTACCATCAACAATAAAGAAACTCTCTTCATCCCTTAGAAAATATTATGTAATCTATGCAATCAATAATAATAAAATCGATAAGGTTAAAGAATTTTTCGATCAATATAGTTTTGAATTATTAAAAGATCCTGATTGGCAATCATGGTTTGGTAAAGTATCCACCGCAAAGTGTTTACTATTTAATGAGATTTTCATTCAACTGTTTATAAAATAGATATAAATATAGTTTTCCTAACACCTCCCTCTCTCACCATACTCCACTCTTCTATAGCATTACCATATATTAGAAATCCACAAAATGACCCACTATTTGAAATTTACTTTTCAAAAACTTGGTCAGAAGCATTTTCACTTTCATTAAGAAATTTTTTATCAACTATATTTAAAAACATACGTATGTAATTTTTATTTCTATTTTTGATATTATTTTAATAAAACTACAGAATTAGTATTAATATTATTATTTTATTATTTTTATTATTATTAGCATTACCAAAAATATTACAATTTAATTTAGAGAGACAAAATAGAAAGAGATTGGAAACACAGGTTGAAAATTTATTATCATTGAATGAGGAATTAAGATCTCAACTTGATAAATTAGAATATCAAAATAAAAGAGATCAAAATAGTGGGTCTAATAACAATAATAATAATAATAATATTGGATTTACAATAGGTAATGTAAGCCAAAGAAAAGAAACACATGTAAATAGTTTTAATAGCGGTAATAATAATAATGATTTAAATGTTAGTAATGAAAGAGAAGTTAATTCGTTCTCAAGAGTTAGTAAAAGATTTGAACCAAGATCAACTTCATCTTCAAATATCGCTGCGATGGATGATGATGATAATAAACCAATGATTGGTATTGGAAGATCAAGAAAATCAATATCAACAAATAATTCAAATAATACAATTAATACAAATAATACAAATAGCACAAATATTGTAAATAGTACAAATAGTACATCAAACAGTAGTAGTACAAATACAAGCTCTACTAATAGTACAAATGTAACAACAACAAATAATAATAATAGTAATAATAATAACAATAATAACAATAATAATAATAATAACAATAATAGTGGATTCCAACATTTAAATTTATCAGGATTTGAGATGACAGAAATCGATGAAAATGGATTTAAAAAGAAATCATCAAATGGATTGAGTGGTAGTGATGGTATTGAGAATGGTGAATTAGTTTATAATATTGAATCACAAGAGGTTTGTACATCACACTCATCAGCAATAACAAGATGTAAATTCCTATCGAATGGTAGCAAGATTGCAAGTTCTTCTATTGACGGTACCGTCAGACTTTGGAATGTTGGTTTCAGTAGTAGACAAACCACCATCTATTGTCTTTCGGAAGTTGCTTCATTGGAATGGGAAAATCGTTCGAAATTACTTCTTTGTGGAACTATCGATTCAAAAATTAAGATTTGGAATAGTTTAACTGATAAGGCAATCGGCGATATAAACACATCTATTGAGTTTCCAAGAGTTGAGGATATTGCTTGCAATCCAAATGGTAATTCATTTGCAACCTCGTCAATTAATAATAGTAGGACCGATGGTGTCGTTTATACATGGAATTTAAGAACTTTGAAAACCGAAGAGAAACTATCGAGTTCTGGTGCCGTCATAAATACCATGTCTTTTAATTCAACTGGTACACTACTATCAACGGGTTGTGTCGATGGTACAATTAGAATTTTCGATATTAAATCTGGTTCACCTATTGCTGGTTGGCAAGCTCATTCAAATGATATTCTATCAGTTCAATTCTCTTCCGATGAGAATAAACTATATTCATTGGGTAAAGATGGTAAATTGTATCAATGGAATATTCACACAATGGGTAAACCTGTCAAAGAATATGATTATCCTGGCTTCTTAGCAGACCCTCATCGTACAACAAAGATCTCTTTCAATCATGATCAATCCTCATTCTTAGTGGGTACAAATAATAAATTTGCACTATTGTATAATATCGATCAATCTTCTCCAATGCTTCAAATCTCTGGTCACTCAGGTCCCGTTGTAACCTGTGATTGGAATTCCTCTTCTCAGAGTGATGTCATTATAACTGGTTCTTTAGATAAAACAATTAGATTAACAAAATTATCAAAATCATTTAATAATTTATAAAAAAAAAACAAAAAACAAAAAAACAAAAAAACAAAAAATAATAATTTATTTTATGCAATCGACGACGTATATAATACTAAAAATATAAAAATAAAAATAAAAATTTTTAAACCATGCCATATTTTTCAATATCTTAAAGAAAATATATTTTTTTTTTATTACTTTAAATAAAAATAAAAGGTTTTAACATCTTCGTTAACCTTGATATGAGATTTTTTAAATTTTGAAACTAATTGCAAACCATTTAAACCTGAACTTCTAGATAGAGCGACATAAGTTTGGCCACTTTCAAAGATACCATCTAAATTAATTACCAATTTATCGATTGTCATACCTTGACTCTTATGAATTGATAAAGCCCATGCCAACATTAATGGAATTTGACGACGAGAAGAGATCACTATTTCACCGAATTCATTTCTCCAAACTTCTCTACCAATGATACGAGTGATACCACTAGTAAACTTTACAATTGGTAAAGATTCCTCTTGAAGTGAGGGATCAGTCCAATCAACCACTACACCTCTAGAACCATTAACCAATTCATTTTCCATATCTAAATTTTTAATCAATATAACCTGAGCACCAATTTTCAAAGTTAAAGTTTCTGGTGCAGGGCAATTCTTTAAGCTATCTACATAGTTTGGTTGGGAGATATCGATTGCTTTATAAACTTTTGCTTCACTAGTCAATTGAGACAATCTTATCTCATTTTCATTGTTAACTTTATCTCTATGTGGGTAGAGGGTGGTTGGCACAATACCATCATCAGTTGACAATTGCTTACCATAACATTCATTTAACACTTCAATTGATCTATCTTCAACTATACCCATTCTAAGTTCATTTAGAATATCGATGAAACTTTGATCCTTTTGTCTGAACACCTTACTTAGTTGAATGGAACGATCGATTAAACTATCCCAACATTGTGCCATAAAACAAAACTTTGAGTTTGGGTCATTCTTTGAACTCTTAGAAACCGGTGGAAGTTGACAAAAATCCCCACACAATAAGATTTGAATACCACCAAATCTTTCCTTACTATTCTTAACGATTCTAGCTATTGCCTCTAATTTATCCAACAATGCTGCACTGATCATTGAAACCTCATCGATGATCAATACTTTTGTTGTCTCCCAACGCGCTTTTGATTGTTTATTCTTTAGAATCGCTGTTGCATGCTCACGTACTGATTTATCACCTAAACCAATGCCACTATATGAATGAATAGTTGTACCACCTATATTACATGCCGCGATACCAGTACTCGCCGTTAGATAAATTGAATTTGGGTACATTAACCTTAGCACACGCACTATCTCTTTAAGAAGATATGATTTACCCGTACCTGCCGAACCAGTGAAAAATATATTCTCACCGCCAACAACTAGATTCAATACATCTCTTTGTTCTGGTGATAAGGTTTCTGATACTTTAATCTCTGAAAATCTTACACCTTTAATCTCTATCTTGGTGGTAACTTTACCAAGCATCTCCATCGCTGATAGTTTATTGTTGTTAATGTTACTATTAACAGTTTTATTCATTAAACTAAAAGAAGAAGGTTGCAAAGTTGCCATTGGCTTTTGTGTTAATGTTTTATTTACAAGTGGCGAATTTGATTTCGAAATGATTGATGGTACTTTGGTTTGTTGTTGTTGCAGCTGTGGTAATAGTTGTTTATTTTGGAAAATTGATGTATTTATAGATTTATTAATATTTGATGTTGATGATGATAACGCCGATGCTGAAAATCTATTTAATGATAATGTTAATGATGGTGTTGACATTGTTACATTTGATTTTGAAAATGCCAATGATTTTTTAACATTTGTATTTACAAAGTTTTGTTGTATGCTTTTATTTTGTAAATTATTACTATTGAAAGATTGTGAGATATTGATATCATTTGTTTGATAGTTATCATTAATTATTTCGGTCCATTCTTCTAATGTCGAAATATTATCATTATTATCATTATCGTTACTATCACTACTATTTTTTTTATTGTTATTATTTACAGACAGGGTGTTTTGTTTATGAAAAGATAAGGATGAAGTGAACCCTATATTTTTAGATAATTCCGATGATATCTCATATGTGTCATTGTTTGAAGATGTCTCTTTTGTATTGTTACTATCAAAACAAGTATTATTACCGATGGTAACATTAACATTGTTGTTATTATTATTATTATTATTATTATTATCATTATTATTATTATTATTATTATTATTATTATTATTATTATTATTATTATTATTATTATTATTATTATTATTATTATTATTATTATTATTATTATTATTATTATTATTATTATTATTATTATTATTATTATTATTATTATTATTATTATTATTATTATTATTATTATTATTATTAGGAAGAGAAGTCGGTACTGTAAATGACCTTCTTTGAGGTTTGGACAGTGTTATCCCATTTGATAGCTTTGTATTATTATTATTATTATTATTATTATTATTATTATTATTATTATTATTATTATTATTATTATTATTATTATTATTATTATTATTATTATTATTATTATTATTATTATTATTATTATTATTATTATTATTATTATTATTATTATTATTATTATTATTATTATTATTATTATTATTATTTAAATTATTTAAATTATTATTTAGATTATTATTGCTATTTACATTGCTATTATTGTGTTGGTAATCTATGTTTTTATCAAAATCTGAAATTTTATCCTCTATAGTGATATTATAATTTAATCTTTTTAATTTTTTTCCTAATGGGGAAACTCTTGTAGTTTCTTCCTTATATATTTTATTATGTGGGCTTGTGTTTTTATCATTATTATTATTATTATTATTAATATTATTATTATTAATATTATTACTATTTAAATTATTTAAATTATTTAAATTATTGCCAGGCGTATTGTTTTTACTCTTTAAAAGGTCATTTTCGATTTTGTCTTTGTCGTTTTTAGTGTTAAATGATTTCTCGAAATAGTTGTCTATAGTATTGACACGGTTTACTACATTTTCATTTTCGTTTTTTTCATGTTTATTAAAAAAATCTGTTATAGAAGTTGTCTTATACGATTTGTTGGATGAGACAAAGGGTTTTTGTTTTGTTGGTCTATTATAGAAATGATATGTGAAAGAAGACATAATTTGGGTGAAAAAAAAAACAAAAATATTAAAAAAACAAAAATATTAAAAAAAATTAAAATAAATAAAAAATTGATATTTTTATTTTTTTTTAAATTCTTAAAATAGAATGAAGACAAGGAAAAAAGAAAAAAAAAATAAAATTAAAATAAAATCTAAATATATTTGTTTTCGAAATGAATTTGAAAACAAAAAAAATAATTTTTTTAAAAAAAAAAAAATATAAAATTTATTTTTTTTTAAAATTTTTTTTGAAAAAAAAAAAAATTAAGATTTCTAAGAATAAATTGTGCCCTTTGATAAATTCATTTTTAAAATTAGAACAGACAATTCGGTTAAATTAATTTTATTTTAAATTTACTTATATCATTACATTTAATTATCACTATAAAAAGTTATTTTTTTATTTTTTTGCCAATGTCTTAAAGAAAAAAAAGAGTAGGTTAATTATTAAAAAATAAAAAATAATTTCTTTGTATTCGCTTATTAATTTTTTTATCAAATTCAGTATTTAAAAAAAAAATAAAAAAATACTTTAGTAACAATACGAAACAAAATTCAAATAATAATATTACAACTAATAATAGCAATAATTATTCTTCTTTTGATCTTAATAAATCACTAGAATTTAATTTTTGCTATAAAACCAAAATGTCAACAAAATATTATCAAAACACTTTTAAAAGGAAGATGGTATTCGTAGAGATACATTTATCATCATGTGCTATAAAATTAAAAATTCCTACTAAACTATTTTTTATAATTAAAAAATTAATTAAAAATAAAAAGAATAAAATAATAAAAAAATTATCAACAATTATAAATATTCTCGCATTAAAAAATAAAAAATATAAAAAAAAATATAATAACAAAAAAAATTTAATAAATAATAATAAAATAAAAAAAATAAAGAAAAATAAAAAAAATAAAAAAAATAAAAAAAATAAAAAAAATAAAAAAAAAAAAAAAAAAGAAAAATAATAATAAAAATACTATAAATAAAAATACTATAAATAAAAAAATTAATAATATCAAAAATAATAATAATAATATTAATAATAATAATAATAATAATAATAATAATATAAAATCTCTAAGTGTAAATAAACAAAAATTATTGATTCTTTCAATATTTAGTTATATTAATAGTGATAATAATTTTTATAATTTTTTTTTTTTTTTTTTTTATTTATTTTATTTTATTTTATTTTTTTTTTTAAAAACTATAGAGATGTAATAAATCATTATCCAAATTTAATATTACTGTTAAAAGAGTTTGAGTGATTCTATCAGTTTTTTTATAAATTTTTGCTTGATCTTCAGTGATTTGATTTTCATCCAATTGACTTAATTTCTCTAAAGCATCTTTATGAGGTTCCAACTCTGATTTTAAACGTTCACGGGTATTATAGATTGCCTTGAAGATATCTTCGGTGAAAGTTGCAATGATGGTTGGTAAATCAACAAAGAATAAATAAAAAGTACGATTTGCAAAATGATCTGATGAACGAGGTATCTCTTGAAGACGAATGATATTCTTTTGCATCATATTGAACAAGAGTGCCTTACATTCATTAGGAGGAATCATTGCCAACTCTGCAATTTGTTTTGGCTCCAACAAGTTTTTAATTAAGAGTAATTTGAATACTCTGAGACCATTGTCACCAAACTTTTGTTTGATGATTGATTCCACCATCTTTTGTTTAATGATGCCAATGATGTTACCAACATTAACTTGATAGGCACCCAATTCTGAGGATGTGGATTGCTTTGATTTCGATACCATCTTTGTTACCATCGATGGACGTGATGCCTGCATGATTGATAGATACTTCTCGATTTGAAGTTTATCCATTTTCTTTGATGGATCCAAATCACGATTATACTCTTCCAAGATATTCTCACCATAGACACAACTAGTCAATGAATCTTGATTGGAACGAATTGAACGTTTACAAAGTTTTACCATCGCATTAAACAATAGACCAGATTGCTGATTATTCTTTTCAGTTACGAAATCATAACATGCTTTCAATTTGAATTCAATGATGAATTGTTCATAGTTAATAGTCCACAATACTCTACTCTCATCGACTAAACGTTGATCCATAGCACCTTGTTGTTGTTGGCGTGATGATTGTTGACCATCCAATTGCTTTTGTCCATATAAATCTAATTTACTCTTTTTTAATGTATGTTGTCCATTGCTGCCGATTGTCTTGGCTGTTGTTGTTGTTGTGGCTGTATTTTTATTTACTACATTATGATCATTTACATTAATTTCTACATTCTCTTCAATAACTAATAAATCTGGTTCTTCATCATCCTCTTCTAAAATATCTCTTGATTTTCTTTTTCTACCAATTGATGATGGCGATGTAGAAGTTGTGGAGGTAGTGGTAGATTTTGATTTTGCAGAACTCTTTTTTGCAGAATTCTTTTTTGGTTGTAATGGTATTGATGATTTACCAGTTAAAATCTCCAAAGACTCTGAATCGTTATTATCAGAACCAGAAGATAATGGACCATTTGAAGAGGTACCAACAGTTGGTAATGCAAATGGGTCTGATTCTTTCTTTTGATTTGCACCACCAGCGCCACTACCAATTTTCTTTGCCTCTTTTGAGAGGGCATTACTAGTTTCTTGATCAGAGATTGGACGTGGACGTGGTGCTCTCATAATGAATTGGTCCATAATTAACTTTGTAAATGTATCTTCGAATCTTTTAGTGATTTCATCTTGATCTTCAAATGAATCGACTCTTTGAATTTGTGATGCTTGTTTAATCAATAGATCCATTGGTAATCTACCATGGTCAATTAACTCCTCTAAAATGTATGCTGCTTCATCACCTTTTGAATATTTTATATAATTTATGAATTTTGGGAATCTCAATCTATGAATTGCATTGACAATTATCGCCTCATATACTGAATCTGATGGTAAAGGTTCGCCAGGTTTCAATTGTTCAACCTCCTCTTTGGATAATGGTAATAAAAATTCCTCATATGTCACCAAATTATGTTGAATCAATACTAATAAACTTTGTTTTATCCTCTTTATTGTTAATCCACCTTTACCATTTAATGATTGATTTATAACTTTATATGATGATTTACCTCTTTGAACTAAAAATTCAAATACTTTCTACAAAAAAAAAAATTTATTAATAAAAAAAAATAATAATATATAAAACTTTTTTCAATATTTTTAAATATTTTCAACATACAGTAACATCATCACCAAAGCTTTCTTTAACTATATCGATTGCAACTTTTTGTTCATACATTTCATATATATTTAAAAATAAATAAATAAAATATACAAACCACTTTAGTTGTATTATTAAAAAACACTTTTTTAAGTGTATCTTTTTTTTTGTAACGAATAAAATTTTTTTCAAATTTTTTTTTCAAATTTTTTTTTCATTTTTTTTTTTTTAATATTTTTTATTATTTTTTCAAGAAAATCATAATGTTCTCAATTTGGTCAAAAGAAATATATAAATCCATTCACTTTTTTTTTTTTTTTTTTTTTTTTTTAGCATAATTTTATTATTTTTATTATTTTTTTTATTTTTAATTTTTTTTTTTTTTATTTTTTTTTCTATTTAATTACAATTTTGAATTATTTGTTGGTTCATTATTATAGAATTGTGGTGAAATTCCTCTTTGATGACTTGATGGTACTGGAGCACTCAAGTGATTAGTATTATGGTAAATCGTAGTTTTTGGTTGTGATTGTTGTTGTTGTTGTTGTTGTTGTTGTTGTTGTGGTGGTGGTTGTTGTGGTGGTTGTTGTTGTTGTGTTAGAATGGGAGGTGGTTGTTGTGTTAGAATGGGAGGTGGTTGTTGTGTTAGAATGGGAGGTGGTTGTGATTGAGGAGGTTGTGGTGGTTGTTGTATTATCAAAGGCAATAAAATTTGTTGTTGTTGTTGCCTAACGATTCTTGGAGATAATCTAGGTGTTGAATCTAACTTTTGATTATAATACCCACTGGTTGCACTATTATTTACATTTTCTATTGATACATTGTTTAAATAAGAATATCTCGATTTTCTTAAAAAACTATTTTTTGGTTTTGGTGTTTGTATTTTTTGTGGTGATTGAGGTTGTTGATAATTTTTGTTTGCAATATTTTCATTATTTAAATTTGAATTTGAATTATTATTTGAATTATTATTTGTATTGTTATTAGTATTAATATTATTATCATTAATAATAATATTATTATTATTATTACTATTATTATTATTATCATTATTATTATTATTATTATTATTATTATTATTATTATTATTATTATTATTATTATTATTATTATTATTTATATAACCATTTTTAATTAAATATTTATTTGAAAGTTCAATGAAATTTGGTTTTAATAATATCGAGGAAGGTATTGAAACTTTAAAATATCTATGTTGTAAAGCTTGTAGGGGAGTTGGCCTTTTTAGAGGGTCATATTGAAGTAGGTCAGTGATTAGTTCAATTGCATCTTGACTTGCATTTGGTAATAGACTACAGAGAGGATTAATAGAGGGTGGTTGAACATTTGGGAAAGTGAAACCCATAGAATTGGCCAATTTAATACCATCAATCCAAGTTGCCGATGTAGGTGAACCCATAATTGTACAGATTTTAAACAATTGATCAATCTCACTGGATCCGGGGAACATTGGTTTCAAAGAGTATAATTCAGCCATAATTGCACCAACTGCCCAAATATCAATTGGTGCATTATAATAAGTGCATCTCAACAAAACTTCAGGTGCTCTATACCATCTAGTTGAAATGTAATCGGTAAATGGTGGTTTTGATTCAATCTCTCTTGCTAATCCAAAATCTGCTATCTTTAATCTCTCACCAACTAACATTATATTCTCTGGTTTTAAATCTCTATGGAAAAACCCATTGGTATGCATAAAATGTAATGCTTGTAAAATTTGATACCTTTATATAAATATAATTAATTAATATATATTATTTATTTATTTATTTATAAAATTAATAATTTACATTATATTTCTGATTGTTGCTTCAGGTAATAATTTTGTTCTATCTTTAATCGATTCATATAAATTATTTTCAAGATATTCGAAAACAAAGAATAATTCATCGCGTTCTAAGATGATTTCCAAGAGTTTAACAATATTTGGATGTTTCAATTTTTTTAATGCTTTAATCTCTCGAAGTTGGATACAGTCTTTCCAATCACTAAATTTCTTTTTCATTCTTTTTATCGCTACGATCTCACCAGTTTTCACATCTATAGCTTTTATAACATCACCATATGCACCATCTCCAACTTGTTTAATAAAATGATATTTTTCCATATTCCTTTTTTTTTTTTTTTTTTTTTTTTTATTATTATTATTTGAATTACTATTATTATTATAATTTTTTTATTACTATTATACAATTTACAAGATTATAAAAAATATATCTATATATATATATATATATATAAATATATAATATATATAATATATATAGATATAATCTATATATATTTTAATATATAGATATTGTTGGTAATTTAATTTACATACTACGATATACTATCGTGTAAATAGGTGTGTGAATCTCTATTTTTATTAACTTTTTTATTTTATTTTTTTATTTTTTTTTTCTCCTTCTTTAATTAGTAATTTAGATGATTTCTGTATTATGTAGAACAAGTGAAAAAGAGTATGGTTCACAATTTGGTGAAATGTAGTAATAACGAATAAAGTATGAATCTTTAAATAATTATTATTACTATTGTTATTTTTATTATTATTATAGCATCAATAATATCGAATGGTTTTTTTGTGGTGCGTGTGTGTGGGGTGTGTATTGGTAAGAATTATAATAATTGTTGAAGTAAATTTACTAATAATTGGTTCCAAGGAAATTGAGGTTTCTTCGATTTATTATTTTTTATTATTTTAAATCAAAGAAAGTAAAAAGAAAAAATAAAAATAAAAATAAAAAAAAATGAAAATATTTGACAAATAATAAATATCTATAATACGGTTTTTTTTTTTTTGGTAAGATTGTTGTTGACAATTTATCTGTTGTTATTATTATTATTATTATTATTGTTATTATTATTATTATTATTATTATTATTATTATTATTATTATTATTATTATTATTATTATTATTATTATTATTAATAATATTCACACAAAACACACAGATTAAAACACATTAAATTCCCCCACACAAAATCAAAATTAAATTAAAAAATTGAAAAAAAAAAAAAAAATAAATAAATAAATAAAAAAAAAAAAGAAAAAAAAATAAAAAACTTTTTTTTTTAAAAAAAATTAAAAACCAAAATCATTTTATTTTTTTCTAAATTTAGACACCACGCCTAAATATTTAAATATACAAATAACCAATCAAATAATAATAATAATAATAATTATTATTATTATTATATTATTGGTAATTCATATGTATAAATATAAAGCTCACATGTAACATAGCCCACTCACACACACACTCGTTTTATTTCTCATTAATGTAGAAATACACCTAATACCTTTGCATTATAGTTCCAAATTTATATAATTATATACGTTATATGTAAAAATGTAAATTTCTTATATCTTGTAATACAAAACTCTGATATCTACAAAAAAAAAAAACAAAAAAAAAAATAAAAAAAAAACAAAAAAAAAAATTAAAATTAAAAAAAAATAAAAAAAAGTATATGTATAATGAAAATTAACAATATCGTTGTATTTAATTATTTTTATTTTTTATTTTTAAAAAAAAAAAAAAAAATTGAGATCTCTTTAGTGAGGAAAGGTTATATTGGTTTCGAAAAACACACTCTCTTTTTATTCCAATAATTCATAATGAGAAATATGAAAATTTGTTTTATGATCACATTTCTCACTATAATAATTCAAAACAATATTTTTTTTTTTTTTTTTTTCTTTCTCACAACCCCATTTCTTTGCCACCACCACACACCAATAATAGATTTGTTTTCATGTGCTCATTAAATTAACACCAGACACACATAATTCACACACAAATATTTTTCATTTTTTGTAAGCGCAATGATTTTCAAATGTATATATCATTAAGAAAAACACACATTAATGTAAAAAAAAAAAAAAAAAAACAATAATATTGAAAAAATAATAATAATAATAATAATAATAATAATAATAATATATTAATTTTTAAAAATAAATTAAATTAATTTAAAATTATTTTTTCAAAAAAAAAAAAAAAAAAAAAAAAAAAAAAAAAAAAATTACATAGATAATAAACATCATCAAAAAAATAATAATAATAATAATAATAATAATAATAATAAAAAGGAAAAAACAATAACTAATTTTTGTAGGGCGGTCAAAAATTGTTCAATTTCTTTTAATAATTTTTTTTCAACAATTTATATTACTTTAACAATTTTATATAAATAAGAACAAAAATTAAAATAAAATAAAATAAATAAAAAAAATCTAAAAACATCATCATTTAACATTTTAAACTTTTTTAAAATAAATATTAATAGCCAAGAAAAAAAAAAAAAAAAAAATATAAAAATATAAAAACAATATATATATAATCAACAAATAACAATAAAAATACTCAAAATTCCCAATTCCTTTTCATTATTTATTTATTTTATTTTAAATTTTATTTTTTTAAAAAATAAAATAAAAAAAATAAAAAAATATTTAAATATAAAATATTTTACTAAACTTTTAATTTATTTATAATATAAAAGAAATTTAAATATATATAAAAAAAAAAAAAAAAAAAAAAAAAAAAAAAAAAAAAAAAAAAATTTATAAATTAATTAAATATTTATTTTTTAAATTTTAAATTTTATTATCTATTAATATATATATTTATATATATATATACATATAAATTACATATCTATTTTTTTTTTTTTTTTTTTTTTTTTTATATTTTTTTTTTTCGATAAAATTTAATAATAATAAATAATAAATAATAGTAAATAAAAATAAAATGAAATTAATAATAATACTATTAATAACAATAATTAATTTAAAATTAATTTATTGTCAAAATAGTGATAATTTTCCATTTTTTAATTGTATTGGAAATTTAGAATATTTGGGAGTCGATAAAGTTCAACCATTCGGATTTAATACGGATCCATATGTATTACAATGGGGTGAAAGTGTAAATAATACATTTCCAGAGGTATTGGTTGAAATTAGTGGGGAGAACAATCCATTATTAGTTGGTAATTTACATCCATACGAAAAATTAGAACGTGAAAATGCTCAATTCTTTGATGTAGCCGGTAAACAAGATATTAAATCATTAATGCATTATACTTGTGGTAAAAAAGAATCCTCTGTAACTTTTTCATTCAAAGAACAATTTGAAAAGAAAAAAGAATTCATTTTACTAGTATTTGGTATGACACCAAATGCAGTTTTAAATATTAAAGCATACGATTGGTCTGGTCAATTATTACCAGGCACTACATGGCAAGAATTAGAACGTGGTTTATTACATCATGGTCAAAAGGATATCGTTAGATTACAATCGAATTTAAATGTTGGTAGAGCATCTGCAAACTTGAAATGGACAGGTGGTTCTTTGACTACCTATGATATTTTTTATCCATCGATTTCTTCAAGTAAAATTAGTAAGGTAGAATTATTATTATCTCATAGTTGTAGTGCACCAGAATGTAAAGGTATCACTCTTTTCTACTCTTTAATTGCAAATGATTTATGTTATAAACAATCACCATCAATTGATGTCACAACACCACCACCAACAAATAGACCATCAACTCAATCACCTATTCAAATTTCAGCTTCATCTTCACAATCAAATACTCAATCATCCTCTTCTTCATCCTCTTCTCCTTCTTCCGATGATGATATTTTAACTTTCCCCCCAACTGAAACTCCAACTCAACCACCAACTGAAACTCCAACTGAACCACTAACTGAACCACCAACTGATACTCCAATTGATACAACATCTGGTCAATCAAATGATGTTCCAAATCCTTTAAGAGATGGTGAAGATGATATCACTATTACAATCGTCCCAATGAGACATAGAGCAACTAGACCACCCTATAGAGCAAGAAGATCTCAACCACCAACTCAAACAATTCCTTCTGCTTGGGATTAATTTAAAAAAAGTTTATAAATAATAATAATAAATAATAATAATAATAATAAATAATAATAATAATAATAATAATAATAATAATAATAATAATAATAATAATAATAATAATAATAATAATAATAATAATAATAATAATAATAATAATAATAATAATAATAATAATAATAATAATAATAATAATAATAATAATAATAATAATAATAATAATAATAATAATAATAATAATTAAAAAAAAAAAAAAAAGGAAAAAAAAAAAAAAAAAAAAAAAAAAAAAAAAAAAAAAGAAAAAAGAAATAACATTACAAATCAATTTCAATATTTATTTAAATATGAAGTAAATAATAAAAAAAAAAAAAAACAATTTTAAAAAAAAAAAGAAAAATTTATTAAAACCACTCCTTAAATATTTATTATTTTTTTTTTATATCTATTTTTTTTTTATTTTATTTTTTTTTGTTTGTCTTTTTTTTTTTTTTTAGAAAAATTACAACGAAAAATCACAACATTAAGAACAAACTTGTTTTGTTTTAGTTTTGTTTTTTTTTTTTTTTTTTTTTTGATAAAATTCCATTCAAAAAACCAGTTTCGAGCCTTGGTGAAGTTTGACACCTGGTGATTTCATTTTCATGATTTCTTTACATTTTTTATTTTTATTTTTTTTCTTATAAAACATATTGTTGCTCAAGTTGAATAAAAAATTAGAACCCATTCCTGGTGTTTAAAAATTATCATCTGAAAAAAAAAAAACAAATGATTGATTCCTTATATTATAAAATAAATAAATTATACATGTTTATTATTTCAATTTAATATATATATATTAAATTAGAATAAAAAAAAAAAAAAAAAAAAAAAATATGGTTCCAATGTTCTTTCGATTTTTCTTTTTTTTTTTTTATTTTAATTTAAATTTTTTTTTTTTTTTTTTTTTTTTTTTTTTTAACAAACAACTGACAGAAGATTTTTTAATAATTTTTAATTTTTTTTCACTTTTTCTTTTTTTTTTTTAATTTCACCAATAATTGTGCACATCGGGATCCCTTTCGTTATATATGTGGATACAAAATTTTTTTTTTTTTTTCAAAGTGTAATATTAGATAAAACTCAATTCTTTTAAAAAAAAGAAGAAATAATTTTTGTAAATTATTCTAAATCAAATTATAGAAATGTCAAAACATCATAAATTAAAAAAAAAGTAAATTAAAAAAACTATTTGTTAACAATAAATAAATTATTTGAAATATTATTTTTTTTTTTCTTTTATGTTTTTTTTTTTTTCTATTTTATTCCACCTGGCAGTTAAAATTAATTCCCCACCTATTCACTAAATTTTAATTTGATTTTTTGTAGAAAGTTTTGAATGGTGTATTAGTGGGGGGTGGGTTTTTTATTATCCAATCAAAAAAAATTAAAAAAATTAAAAATTTAATTCAAAAAAAATATTTTTCACCAGCATTCACCAGACTTTGTTTTGTTTTTTTAATATTGCATAACTAATCTTGGTGGTGTTGGGGGGTGTAAAAAACGTTGCTAGTGATTTCTTTTTTTTTATTTTTTTTATTTTTATTTTTTTTGTTATCAAGTTTTTTTTTTTTTTCACTAACAAGTTTTTTTTTTTTTTTTTTTTTTTTTTGTTATTCTTTTTTTTTTATTATATTTTAATAATTTTTTTATAAAATAACAACAATTAATTTTCTCTATTTCTTTGTTTATTTAAATTTAATAATAATAATAATAAAAAAAAAAAAAAAAAATCAAATATCAGATATCTAAATAATATATAAATAAAAAAAAATAGATAATAATAATAATAATAAATTATAAATTCATTTTAATATTAACGAAAAGGTAAAACTTTTTTTTTCTTTTTAAATTTTATATTAAATAAAAAAAAAAAAAAAAAAAAAAAAAATACCCCTTTAAAAGGGGTAAATAGATATATTGTATAAACACATTTGGATTGATTTTATTCTTTATATTAAATGACACATATCACACAACATAACCACAATCATTGTCAAATGGATAAATTATTAAATTTACCACAATTATTATTAATATAATCACAGTCGTTCTTTTTTTTTAATTTTTTTTTTTTTTTTTTTTTTTTCTCTTTTTTTTTTTTTTTATTCTTTTTGTTTTTTTTTTTTTTTTTATTTTTTTTTTTTAATTTTTTTTTTTTTTAATAGATTTTAAATAAATTTATTTCAATCTCTAAATGAGAGAGAGTATTAATCAAAATAAAAACCTATTATTTATTGTAATATAAATATTAATATTGTGTATATATTTTATTTATTTTTTATTTTTATTTTTATTTTTATTTTTTTTTTTTTCCTAATTTTTTAATTTATTTTTAATTTTTACATGACTTCATTTTTAAATAATTGCATTGTAATTATTATTATTATTAAATGTTTTTTTTTTTTAATAAAAAATCCAATTTACAATAAAAAAATTTGGGTTTACTATAAACTATTATTTTTTTAAAATTTTATTTTTTTTAATCCTTTTTCTCTTTTATTTTATATTTTAATAATTATTTATTTATTTATTTTTTTTACTATTTATTTATTTATTAACTTTTTTTTTTTTTTTTTTTTTTTCTCTTAAAAAAGAATGACGAAAAAACTTGATAATGAAAATGGAAATCTTGAAAATACTCCATTATCTGGCCCTTTGGGATCACCATATAACCAATATGGTGATGATGGTTCATCCACATCAAGCGACTATAGTGGTATGAGAAGATCAACCTATTTAAGTGGTAGTACTGGTGTAGAAATGGAACAAATTGAAATTTCTTCATCAAAAGAAAATTTGGTACTTGATGTTTTAAAGAATAGTGGGTTCAATAAAGAGACCGATATGGAGTTAAATCAAAGAATTAAAAAAAGATTTGAAGATTCTTTATCATATTTTGATAATCTTTTAAATACAATCACAAATACTAAATCATCCCCAAAATCACCAAATGTATCATTAACCCCAAATAATAATATTAATAATAATAATAATAATAATAATTTAAATTCACCAAATAATATATTATTTGTACCAAATGAATTAAAAAATTCAAAAAAAGAAAGATCAAATGAAAATTTATTAGAAGTATATGAAAATAATAATAGTAATAATAATAATAATAATACTGAAGATAATTTTCTTGGGGGAAGTGAAATAAATAATATAAATATACCATTTAACCTTGGTGGTAGTAATAGTGGCTTGAGATCAACTATTAATTCAAACAGAGCAATTAGTCCAGATCAAGATGATATAATCGAAGATAATCTATTTAGTGAATCAAGTGATAAAGATACCGATGATTTTTCTACAAAAGATGGTGATGGCCAATTAAAATCAATCTCAAAAATGAAAAGAGAATTAAAAGAATATTTCCTTTCCCTAAGTTATAAAAAACGTGAAGAAATTTCATTTTCACTTTCAGTTGAACAAGATCCTTTAATTATCGATCAAACAATTGATCAATATTTTGATTCATTTATTAATGATTGTTATAATGGTAAATATATTTTTAATTTTAATATTATTATTAATTATTAATTATTAATATATATTTTTTTTTTTTTTTCTTTTCAAAAAAGAAATTATTAATAAATTTAAAAACCAATATCCAACAATTGTTGAAACAATAAAAATGATTAGAATATCACCAGATAGAAGAGGTGATGCAAGAAAAGCAGTTGACCCAACTCAATATGTACCAATTCATAAATCATATACACCAGGTTCATATCAATTTTCTTTAAAAGAATTGATAATAACCAAAGTAGTTAACGAAATTAATAAACAAATGATTAAAACATTCCTCTTATCAATGCTACCAATTACAAAATGGGTACCAAATTATAAATTAAAGTATATAAAGGATGATGTCATTTCATCGATTACCGTTGGTCTTATGTTGGTGCCACAATCTATGGCCTATGCAATTTTAGGTGGTTTGCCAGCAATCTATGGTTTATACTCTGCTTTCATTGGTCCAATTGTTTATGGTATTTTCGGTACATCCAATGAAATCTCTGTTGGTCCAGTTGCAATGGTTAGTTTATTGATTCCAAATGTCATTGGTTTACCATCCACTAATCCAGAATACTTGACGGAAGCAATTTGTTTATCACTCTTATCGGGTTTAATTCTAATGACAATTGGTTTCTTGAGAGCTGGTTTCTTAATTGAAAATCTTTTAAGTAATCCAATCTTAATGGGTTTCATTCAAGCTGCATCATTATTAATTATTTGTAGTCAAATTAAAGGTTTAACATCTATACCAGTACCAAGTACAGTCTCAACATTCCCAGAGTTTGTAAAATCATATGCTGAACATTATGGTTCAATTCATGGCTGGACAGTATTATTTGGTTTGGTAGCTTTGGTAATTTTATTAGTCTTTAGAAAATTAAATCAAAAATTAAAATATAAAGTACCAATTGCCGTTGTCATTTTAATTTTATCAACTCTTATCTCCTATTTAATCGATTCAAAATCTCATGGCATTAAAATTATCGATAGTATTCCAAGTGGTTTACCAACACCAAAAGCAGTTTCATTAACTGCTGAAAGATTTGGTAAATTGATTGTTGGTGCTTTTATCATCTCTATTTTAGGTTTTGTTGAATCGATTTCAATAGCAAAGAAATTCTCATCAATTAGAAAATATACAATTGATCCATCTCAAGAGTTAATTTCTTTGGGTATGGTAAATTTAATTGGCTCTTTCTTACAAGCTATGCCCGCAACTGGCTCTTTCTCTCGTACAGCTGTAAATTTCCAAACAAATTCAAGATCAAGAGTTTGTTCAATTGCTTCAGGTATTATTGTAGCTTGTGTATTATTATTCCTTACCCCGATCATTAAACATACACCATTATGTATTTTATCTGCAATTGTAATTGCTGCTGCTGTATCTCTCTTTGAGTTTAAAGAAAGTTATGAACTCTTTAAACATGGTGAAATTTTAGGTTTCATTCAATTAATCTTTGTTTTCATAATTACTTTAATGCTTGGTTCGGAAATTGGTATCGTTGTTGCATTTTGTGTTTCTATCCTTCAAATTATTTATTTCTCTGCTCGTCCACAATTGGTAACTTTGGGTAGATTACCTGGTACATTAGTATTTAGAAACATTAATCATTATGCTGGTGCCATTACAAATAAAAGAGTTAAAATCCTTAGATACGATGCTCGTTTGACCTATTACACAGTCAATCATTTCCGTGATTGTTTATATGGTGTAATTTCAAATGATAATAATAATAATAATAATAGTAATAATACCAATGGTGCTAGTGATATTTCACCTTCAGATAATGCCAATCAAAGTGGCGCTATTCATACAGTAATTATTGATATGGTTAATGTAAGTTCAATCGATTCGACTGCAATCGATGTTTTAAATGAAATTGTAGATTTCTTTAAATCTCAAGATGTTATCATCCTTTGGTCAGATATTCGTCCTGCAATTCAAAAGGTTATGCATAGAAGTGGTTTCCTTAAGAAAATTGACCATCAACATTTCTTTAATTCAACTGATAAAGCACTTGAATTTGCTTTATCAAATTAATAAATAAATAAATAAAAGATATGTAAAATCAAATTTTTTTTTAAAAAACATATATACACTTTATTTAATTTATTATTTTCGGAAAAAGAGATTTTTGTTGAAGCTTAATTTAATTAAAAAGTTGGTCAAATAAATCATAACAAAATTGATCTGATTTTACTAGTGATTCATTTAAATAAACATATTTAGTAATAAGTTCTTTTGTATTTAATATTGCTTCGTTCTATATTAAAAAAAAAAGTAAAAACAATTATTAGCTTTTTTTTTTTTAGTTCTTATTTTTTTTTTAAAAAAAAAATAATATATACCCAACCGAAAAAATTTTTAAAGAATTTCTCTGCAAATTCTCTTATATCAACTAAAAAATACACATCATTTCCAAATTTACTAATTTTTGAAATATTAATTAAAACCTGATCATTCTGAAGAAAATTACCATCAATAAAATTTAAATTTTGAAGATAAATGAGTAATGATCTTAAAATAACTACATGACCTAATCTAATTTAACTGATTAGAAAAAAAAAGTTTATATAATAGTATAATAATAAAAAAAAAATACAAACTTTAAATTGAATTGTTGTAAAGTAACAATTGGTTTATATTTAAAAAATGTGAAAGAAGTGTTTGAATCATTAATTGCAAATAGTGGGCCACAAACATTTAAAAATTCAACATCTTTTCCAGGTATAAATTCAGAAGTTAATGCCACATCACAAAACAATTGTAAATTAAATTGCTTTCTAACACAAACAAATTTCTAAAAAAAAAATAAAAAAAAAATTAGTAATTAATTTTATTATTATATATAATTTACTACATACTCTTTTATTATTAGTTCCCTTTAATATTAAAATCATTGTTTTATAAAAGTCACAACTTTTTTCAAGTGGAGATGATATTTTTTTGATATAGTAAAAATTTTCTCCAATTATAATTATTGGATATTCAAAAGGTTTATATTTTTCAATGAATTTTTTGGAACCATCTAAATTATTTCTTATAATTTTATAAATATTTGATATAGAAATATTTATTTGGTGGTGAATTGATTGAACATTATTATACCATACTAAATGTTGTAATAATTTTAAACATTGCAATTGTTTTAATTCTGTACTATTTTTACCATAAACAAATTTACCAATGTCATATACCGAATTAATTAAACTATTTTTTGCTCTCTTATCAAACTAAATAATTTTAAATATTAATATAATTAATACATAAATTTCCTATGTTTTTTTAAATTTAAAATCATAATAATATATTTACAGAATAGGAATAATATATTTTTTCTTTATTTGAAATTATTAAATTGGAATCTAAAATCATTATATTAATAAAAATATTATTTTATAAAAAAAAAATGTTATCAAAAGTTTTTACTTTTTTTATACATACAATTATTTAATATATCTATTCCATTTCCAATTTGTTTATTTTGAAATTGGGCGTATCCATAATTTGATAAACGTTTATTAATTAGTCTATAAAATAGTTGATCTTTTTCTTGTTTACTCATATTATTTGTTAAAATACTATTTTCATAACAACTATTAAAATCAAAACCAATTGGTAGCTCATAAATAATATATAGCATCATTTTTTCTTTATCTTTTGAATAATCAAAAAATTTCAAAAAATTATCAGGTAAACATTTCCATACTAAACTATTATTTATACCAGTTTTTGATATATCAATTTCATTATTTTCGTTATTTTTAAAAATCTCCACTCCAAGTTCCTATTTAAAAATTATTAGTTTAAAATAATAATAAAAATAATAATAATCAAAAAAATATAAATAATAATAGTAATCATATTTACCTTGCCTTTATGGTTAACTATATAGAGTACTCCTGAATTATTTTTGGAATTTTTTAAAAAGCTTGACATTTTAATTACCTTGAATGGATCAATTTTATTGTTTATATTCAATTTAATATCCCTTTGTTCTTCAAAATAAATTGATACTTCAAATTGTTCAAAGTATTCACTAAATTTTGAATTTGGATATTGATCTAATATTCTATCTTTTTCTTTTAATATTATTTTAATTATTTTTTTAACAACAAATAAAAAATGAATTTTAGAAAGAGGTTGATTCTTTTTTTATAATCGCAAGTGTTAATAAAAAAGAATTTTAATATTATTTTAAAATTTTAATTACATACATTCATTTTGTTAATTATATCGGTTAAAAGTGAATCGCAATAATTAAAATCAATATACTTTGAAATTGATTTAAAAAATGGTTCCGAAATATTATCATCTGATTCAAATTTTATAAATGGATATAATAACATAAATTCTTGAAATGAAAAGAGATATAAATTCTCAAATGAACAATTTAAAAATGAAAAAAACATTGAATCGTCAGATGATTCATTTTCACCAATATCATATAGACCCAATATTAAGTGAAACATTGCTTTCAAATAGAGATCTTGAGAAACTTCTTTTGATTCAACGATTGATTTAAAATTATATTGATCAATTGGAGTTAAAAGAATATTATGATCAACTATCTTACTAGATTCATCTATTTCAATAGACAACTTATACCACAACGAGTTAAACTGAGACTTTTTTTCAATAAATTCAATTTGTTTTTTAATTTCTTTTTTATTTGAAAAAAATTCTACAACTCTAAATATCTTTTTTTTTTTTTTTTAATATCTTTTTTTTTTTTTTTTTTTTCCTGTGATATACTTACTTTTTCGATTTCTTCATTGCTTATTACGAAATATTCTTTGTAGTTAGGATTTTGTTGATTTTCATAGTTTTGTAATATAATTTCTTTACAATAATAAATCTAACCATATAAAAATAAAATTATTAATTAAAGTTTAGAATTATTGAAAATAAAATAAAAGAAAAAAAAAAAAAAAACAATAATAGCAAATATAGAAACTTACTTTAGATTTATCAATAATTATAATTTTTTTTCCTTCTTTTTTCTCTTGAAAAATAAAACTTTGATAATTTTTCATTTTTTTAAATATATATGTTTTGTTATAATATAAAAATGAAAATTTAAATCTATATAAAATAAAAAAAAAAAAAATTTATTAAAAAAATTTTATAACTTAAAAAATTAATATTTTTTATAATTATGCACTGAATATTTTAAGCTCTAAATGATATATAACCACTTGGTGCAATTTTTTTTTTTTTTTTTTTTATTTTTATAGATTTTAATTTTTTTGATGTGTGTTTTTTTTTTTCACACAATTTTAAGTTGAAAAAATTTGTAGACTAATTTAAATTTTACAAATATATTTTTTTTATTTTTTATTATTAAAAAAAATAGAATTAATTCTTTTCAGAGAAATATCCCTCCCAATAGTGAAATAAATGATTTTTATTATTATAAAAATAATCAGCAGCTATATTATTTCCAAGTAATATAATGGATTGAAATTTTTTAAAATAAGTTTCATTAGGTTTCTTTTCTGTATTACTATAATAATATGATTCCATTAAAAGACTGATTTTTTCGTAATGTTTCAAAGTTAAATATTTTATATTATGAGGATCTGTAATTATATGTTTAAAAACATGTTGAATAGTAAAAGGGAAGTTTATATTATATTTGATTAAAATTTCGAGGTAATGCAATTGATGTTCAATTGTGAATAATTTACAATTAAATAATAAAGGACCTCTACCTGGGTTTGAAAATTGACTAAAAGAAAGTTCATTTTCATTAATTTCTCCATTACGATTCGTTTTATTAATCTCATTAAATAAAGTACTGAATATGAAAGAAACCAAATTTAAGTCTGCATTTCTAGTTGCAACTATTTGACAAAAATCTAAAATATTTGAATTTGAATATCTTAAATCTAAATTCCTAGCTTGATAAATCCTATAATCCAATATTATTTGATACTCATTGAAATTACTAGCAAATTCAACAATGAAATTTAAAAGTTGATATGATTTATTGGTTTTATTATCTTTTGTTGAAAATGGTAATAAAAAATCGAAAATATAAATCCTTTTTAATTCTCTCTCAAAATTAAAATCTTGGAATTTCACCTTTGATAAATTTGAAAATAATTTACCAACAATTAAATATTCTTGGTCATTGTTATTTAGTTTATTATTAAAAAAATTATAAATATTATTTAAACTAAAATGTGAATTACTTGATGATGATGATGATGATGATGATGATGATGATGATGATGATGATGATGATGATGATGATGATGATGATGATGATGATGATGATGATGATGATGATGATGATGATGATGATGATGATGGTAATTTAATTTTAAAAACTTCATTATTTAATATATCTTTACTTTGAATATTTTCAATTGATTGAATTGATTGAATTATTTTTTCTTCATTTTGATTTTGATTAAATTTAATTAATTTTTTAATTTTTTTTAATAATAATGAATTTCTACCATTTTTAGATTCATTTTTTATTTTAAATTGTGAATAGATTGCACATTGAATATAATTTAAAAAAATTGTTAATTTTAAAGAGTAAGAGCTTTCTGACGAAAAATGAAAGAATGGATAAGAAAATTTAACAAAATAATCTAAAAATAGAGCTGATTCTGAGTAAATCGGTACGATTGAATCCCAATTTTTAATGAATGATTGATAATCCATTAAAAGAAATATATAAAAATTTAATTTTGCTGAATTATATTGAATTTTTGGGATTTGGTAATTCATTTTATCAAATAAATATTCTATTGCTTTTGGATTATTTGATTTTGTAACCCAAGTGATCGCATTAAAATTAAAAAATTCACTAATTTCATTACTTGTATAATCCATTTTAACTTTTTTATGAAAGAATTCGATTAATTTTGTATCACCATTTGAAAGTACTGATTCCCAAAACTTTTTTTCATCTTCAACTTTTTGATTAATAATATCAAGATTTAAAAGATAATCATTAAAAATTTCATTTAATAAAAATGTACAATTTGAACTAATTAATGATTCAACAAAAGATATATATTTTGAATTATGAATTTTTGAATTATAATAAAAAATAAATTTCTCTCTTTGAATTTTATAAAAAGTTTTTAATAATTCTTGTTTTTCTTGATTGGTTAATTCTTGAGTATTTCCTTTTGGATATACTTTATTATTATTATTATTATTACTATAACTATTATTAACCCTTTGATAATTAAATTTATTTTCATAAATTTGATTAATATCTTCTTCATTTTCATCTTCTTCATCTTTAATTTTTAAAATTGTTTGAAGTAAATCTTTTAAAAAAGTTAAATTTCTAAATTCATATCCCATTTTTAATTTATCCTTTAAAAAATCATAATAATTATATTTTATAATATATTGAAAATCTATATCTTCATATTTATATTTTACCCTACTAAATGTAAGACATTTCATTATCCTTCTATCATTTTCAATTTTTACAAATTCAAATATAACATTTCTTAAATAATTATTACCAAATACTTTTTTAAATAATTCATAAAAATTATTTTCATTATTATTATTATTACTATTGATTTCCATATATGAATGTTTATTTTTTTTTTTTTATTATTATAAAAAAAAATAAAAATAAAAATTAAAAAAAAAAATTAAAATTTTAATTTATAAAAAAAAAAAAAAAAAATGTATTTTTTGAATTTATTTCAAAGTATTTTTTTAATATGAAAAACTATAAACACGTGGTATTTTAAAATACAATGTATCACTTTTATATAAAATACAATAAATGATTTATTTATTCCTTTACAAAAAAGTAAAAATAAATAAAAAATAAAAAATAAAAAATAAAAAAATATGTTGTGATTAATTTTGAAAAAAAAAAAAAAAAAAAAAGTAAATAATTAAAATTTAAAAAAATGTACCATACACAACATATTTTTATATATTGTAGTTCTTAAGAATTATTAAATAAAATCCCAAAGAACGAAATGTGAATGGTTTTTCAGAAAAAAAAAAAAACTAAACTATATTAAAATATTACCCAGCCATGAACATTAAGTCCAATAAAAAAAGAATAGTGGTATACTTTTCAAATAAAAAAAGAAAAATCATTGGTTGGAAAAATTGTGCTTTTCATATCTTTTCGAAAAAGAATTATATAATCTGCAAACGAAAAAAAATTTTAAAAAAAAAAATTAAAAAAAAAAAATTGAAAAAAATAAAGTTTTGTAAGATGGAGAAAACTAGGGGCGCGAGTTTTTTTCATTGATTGTATAGATATTTTAAATCTTTCTCCCAAAATTATTATGAATAATTGATATCAATGATTTTAAAAAAAAAAAAAAAAAAAAAAAAAATTAAAATTTAAAAAAAAAAAAAAAAAAAAAAAAAAAAAAAAAAAAATAAAGATAAAGTCAGTTTGTTTCTATTCAACACAACACACTCACACACACATTTTATAATTCAATTCAATTTAATTTAATTTAATTTAATTTTTAATTAATTAATTTTAATTAAAAGATTTGATATAAAAAAAAAAAAAAAAAAAAAAAAAAAAAATCACAGTATTTTAAATATACAAAAATTAAAAAAAAAAAAAAATGTCCATATTTTTTAAAAAAAGTAATAAAAAAGATAATGAAACATCATCAAAATCAAATAAAAAATCAAGTAAAAAGCAACCAAAGAAAACCATAGAATCATTACCAAATATTATATTAATTAATATTCTTAGTTTGGTTAGTGATGAATATCATGAAAGTGTATCAGAGTATAGGTTCGTTTGTAAACTTTGGAGTGAGTTAATTTGTAAATCAGTTTCAATTCGTATTAATTTTAATAAACCAACTACAATTGCATCACCACGTCCAGTGGCATCTTCAAAGAATAAATCAACATCAACATCATCTTCACAACAACAACAACAACAACAACAACAAATTCCATTAGGATTCTATCATATTCAACGTACTATTGTTAAGTTTTCAAAGATAAGATACTTGAGTTTTAGAAATAATCTTTCATTGGATGTTGAATTACTATTGGATATTTTTAATGGTAATCAAAAGAAATTCTGTGAATCATTACAACATTTAGATATTGGTAAAATGGATTTAGAGAAACGTGACCCTAAGATGCAATTAGTAAATCGTGTTTTAACAAATTTCCCAAATCTGATGGCATTGGACATCTCTGATAATGAATTAACAGCTCAATCTATTAGTGCATTTAAAGATACTTTAAAGAATTGGAAATCCCATCCTCTATTATCAAGTTTAAATCTATCGATTAATAAAATCGATTCAGATGGTTCATTAATATTAGGCCAAGCAATTTTCCAAGCTAGTGATGATAATAATTGTAATATTGAATTTTTAAATCTAAGAGGTTGTTTATTAAAAGAAAAAAGTTTAGAAAATTTATTATGCATTGGTAGTAGTGGTGATGGTGAAAATGGTGGTGTTGGTGAAATTTATAAAAAAGCTTTAAATTTAAATAGTCTATTAATAGGTCATAATTTAATTGGTTGTTCAACAGATAGTTGTAGTGGTTTAAAGGTTTTGGAGAAATTATTATTGAAATCAACAAAGTTACAATACTTGGATTTAGAATACTGTGGTATTGGCACAAATGGCTTCACAGAGTTATCACCATCATTGTTATCATCATGTTCTTCATCTTTAGTTTATATAGATTTAACAAGTAATCAATTGGATGTTAGTGATTCAACTAAACAATTTGAAGATTCAATAGAAAGAAATAAAGATTCTATCACTTTGAAATTCATTGAAACTTCTATGAATAAATGGTCTTTTGAAAAATTGAGATCAAGATCTGAATACGTTCAATTACCGATGATCTGTCAAAAGCAATACGATTTTAGACACCTTTTATGTGATTGTATTCAATCTATTAAAAAAAATGGTTATTTTTATCCATCAATTTGTAAAATTAAAACTCCAACAATTTTATCTAAATAAAATAATAAATAAAAATATAAAAATTTAAATTATAAAGTTTATATACATGAAAAGTTATTTATTTTTTGGGGTTTTATTGTGAAAAAAAAAAAAACATATTAAGAATTTATTTTCATTTTCTTTTTTTTTTCAAATAATTTTTTGTTTTAGAAAAAAAAAAAATTGGAGAAAGGGAATTATTATATAATTATTTCTTTTATTTTTTTTTTTTTTTTTTTTATTTATTTTTTTTTTTTTTTTATTTTTTTTATAATTTAATTAACAACGTCGTGATGAATCACAAAAGTCAGTCTTATCAGGTGAATTTGGTTTACCACCATCAGCGATATCAACTTCAGAGATGATTTCATGTTGATTTTTTGTCATTGAGTTTGAATCTATACCTGGTAATGCTGATGCAACTTTTCTAAATAATGCTTTAATATTGAAACCAGCCTTTGCTGAGGTTTCAGTAAACATGATATCATATTCTTTTGCTTTGGCTTCACCTTCTTCAATTGAAACCTGTCTTTTATCTGCTAAATCTGTTTTATTTCCAACTAACATAATTACTACATTATTTCCTCTTTCATTTCTAACATCTTCAATCCATTTTATTGTATTTGTAAAAGAGTTTTTATCTAAAAATAGAAAATAATAATAAAAAATAATTGAATTAATTTGTTGTTTTTTTGGATGGCATTAACATAAACGTGTATATTTTTTTTTTTTTTTTTTGTATTTCTATACTATAACCACTTACTTGTAATATCATAAACAACTATAGCAACTGAAGAATCTCTAATATAACTTGGAATTAATGATCTAAATCTTTCTTGACCTGCTGTATCCCAAAGTTGTAAACGTACGGTTCTATCTTCTAAATACATTGTTTTTGATAAAAAATCAATACCAATAGTTGCTTGGTATGTAATATCGAATGTATCATACATAAACCTCGTGATGATAGATGTTTTACCTTTAATAAACAAAAGTAAAATTATAAGTTAAAAAAGGATACTTTTATTATTATTATTATTATTATTATTATTATTATTATTATTATTATTATTATTATTATTATTATTATTATTATTATTATTATTATTATTATTATTATTATTATTATTATTATTATTATTATTATTATTATTATTATTATTATTATTATTATTATTATTATTATTATTATTATTATTATTATTATTATTATTATTATTATTATTATTATTATTATTATTATTATTATTATTATTATTATTATTATATTTGGTTTATATTAATTTGGTCAATATGAAATTGCCATATTAATTTCATAGGTGCTCTTTGCATGATAAAACTAATATGTCAAAAAAAATTTAAAAATAGGGACTCTATATTATGATATCTTACCAACAGATTGATCACCGAGGAATACCAGTTTATATTTTGATAATGATTCCATTGTTTTTAATATTTATTCGTTCTATATTATTTTATTTCTATTATTTTTAAATAGTTTTTATTTGTTTATTAGTTTTATTATATATATATATATTGGTATTATTTTTAAATATATTTATAATAATTTTTTTAATTTTTATTGATAATTAATTAATAATAGTAATATTGATTTATTCAGTTCAAAAAAAAAAAAAAAAAATTAAAAAAATATAAAAAAAATTAAAAAAAAATAAAAATAAAATTTAAAAAATATTGAAAAAACAAAAAAAAAAAAAAAAAAAAAAAAAAAAAAAAAAAAAAAAGCAAAGGTGGCAAAATTGTTTATTTGTTTATTATTTGTGTGCTTTTTTTTTTTATTATTATTATTATTATTATTAATTTTGAAATTTTTTTTTTTTTATTAATTTTTTATTAATTTTATTTTATTTTATTTTATTTATAATTTTTATTTTACTATTTTGGATAATCATCATTATATTTTTTTATTTTTTCAAGTAGCAACACGTAAAGAAAAATTGTCTGCAACTTCTTTGAATTCCTTTTTTTTATTTTTTTTATTTATTTTTTTTAAATTTGGAAAAGGAATCTAAATAAAATTTATTTTTAAAACAATTGGAACTCCAAATTAAATAGAAAGAAAAAAAAAAAATTCATTTAAATTTTTATTGTTTTTTTTTTTTTTTTTTTTTGTTTTATTTTAATTTTCTTGAATTTTCCCATTCTTTTAGTTGAAGTAATTGAATTGGAGTTACAGATGGTTTCATTTCCAAAAAAACCTTCATTATATCAGTCATTGATATTGAAGTTACATTAATATCACGTTGAATTGCATATAAACCTGATTTCTTTAAAAGTGCATTAATATCAGAACCGGTGAAATTTGTTGTATATTTTGCCAATTGAATTAAATCAACTGTTGGATCAATTTTAATTGATGAAGATTTAATCAAAGTTTCAAAGATTGATTTTCTTTCTTCTACTTCTGGTGGTCCTATATAAACTGTTTTATCAAATCTACCACTTCTTAAAAATGATGGATCAATTGCTTGTGGCATATTAGTAGCTGCTAAAATCATTACTCTCTTATCATTATCACCATCATTACCACCAATTGTATTATCTAATTCTATTAATAATTGAGATATTAATTTTTTACTACTATTATTTGAAGATTCTTTTAGACCAAAAATAGATTGAATTTCATCTATAAAAATGATTGAAGGTGCTGAATTGATTGCTATTTTGAATATTTCAGATAAGGTTTTTTCAGACTCACCAATTTCACCTTGAATCAACTCTGAGATATTAATTGGTATGAAATTAGCTTTAGCTTCATAGGCAACACATTTAGCCAACATTGTTTTACCAGTACCTGGTGGACCATACATTAAAATACCTTTTGGTGTTTTAACACCTAATCTTTTAATTGCATGAGAATGTTGATAATCCCAAACCACCATTTCTTTCAATAAATCTTTTGCTTCTTCTAATCCACCAATATCATTCCATAATACTTTTGGTATAGTTGGTGATATCTTTGATATCATAGTTTTATTCTTTCTATATTGTCCTCCAAATTCTTCAATGAAATCATTTTCTAAAAATTCAATTTTATTTAAATCAATTTCTTTATTATTATTATTATTATCATCATAATCATCATTATAATGTTTATATCTTTTTAATGATTTAATTTTAGCATTTCTACATAGAATTGATATATCACCACCCATTAAACCATTTGAATTTTCATTTATTTTTTCAATTAATTTTAAATTAATTTCATTATCTTGACCATAGCCTCTTAGATTCCAATTAAAAATTTGTTTTCTTTTTTCAAAATTTGGTGGATCAATTTTAATCTCCTCTTCAAAATTACTCCTTATAAAATTATTTAAAATTTTAATTTTGTTTGTTATACCAATTATAAATAATTTATTATTATCTTTTTGATCATCATTATTGTTATTATTATTATTATTATCATCTTGATCTTTATTTAATAAATTTAAAAATAAAGTCATTAATTGATTTATATTTTGTTGATTACTATTTTTATTTGAAGAATCTGAATTATCGAATTGTGGGAAAATTTCATCAATATTATCAAATAATAATATTGAGTTTGTTGTTGTATTTTGTTTGGCTTGATAGTATTTTAAAAGTAAACCTTTGGTATTTGGTTGATACTTTACTAAATCTGATAAATTTATATAAAATATTTTAATACCCATTTGTTTTGCTATTAAATTTACTAATGTCGATTTACCACTAGATTGTGGACCATATAATAACAATGATCTAGGTTTACTAATTCCTAATTCACTATATCTCTTACTTGATAAATTATCACCAAAATAAATTTTTAAAAGTTTTAAAATTTTAATTCTACAATTATTATCAAATGTTTTAAGAAATTCTTCATTATTATTATTATTATTATTATTATTATTATTATTTTGATTATTATTATTATTATTATTAAAAATTAATTTTGTTTGATTATTTATAATACCAAATTTATTAATTATTTTATTTGATGATGTTGATATATTATTTAAAATTGGTTTGTTTATTTTATAATTATAATTTAAAATTTTTCCATTACGTTGAAGTAAATTGATTGAACCGTAACCATTATTTGGATCAAAAGATAAAGGTGTACCTGATTTTAAACCAGATCTAGCCCATTCTAAATTGAATAGATTATTAATTTCAATTTGATCTTGTTTTGAAAGATTATTTGTATTTCCCATTGTAGATAATGAAAGATATAGAGTATCAATTGGTTGTAAACTATATTTCGGTATTATATTAATAAATGTAATTTGATCATTAACTAATTTTAATATTTCCATATGTTCTTTTAAAAACCATAATTGAATCATTGGTATTGAAGAAGAAGATGATGATGATTTTATTGGTGAAGATGATGATGATGTTGTTCTAATATCTCTTTCTGAAAATTTTGGTTCTACTAAAAATTCACATAAAATAGGTTCTTCTTTATTTATATATAAAACTATGAAATGTGATCTTGAATCAATTGCATTATTTTTATTACTATTATTTTTTGAACATGATGTTATCAAAGTTAAAATATCATTTGGTGTTGTATAACATCTATAGATTGAATTATTAATTTTATCTGATATTCTAGTACACATTAATGTTTCTCTTGGTATATCTAAATACATTGGTAATGCTGTCTTTACTTTACATTTTATGTTATTTTCATCGTCATTAGTGGTTGACATCTTTTATTATTTTTTTTTTTTAAAAAAAATAAAAAAAAAAAAAAAAAAAAAATGAAATATAAAAAAAAATTTACTATTTTTTTTTTAAAAAAAAAATAAAAAAATTCCCTAATGTTTAAACAAATACCAATAACAAATTAAAAATAAAAAATAAAAAATAATAATAAATCTAATATTTTTTTGGATAAATTAGAGTATAAATTGAATTTTTAGTAAATAATTTTTTTTTTTTTTAATTTTTTGTTTTTTTTTTAATTATAAATATCTAAGACGAGTGGTGTTATTAAAATCCCAAACATTTTTTTTAAAATTTTTTTAAATTTTTTTTATTTTTCCCAAATTATTTTTATTAAAAAAAATTAATTAAAATAAAATTAGATAATATAACTAAAATTATAAAAAATATAAAAACACAAACTGTTTATTTTATCATACAAAAACATTTACTATATAACATTAATTCTTTTAGTAATAATGTCAAATTTAATTGAAATTAAACCAAAATCTAGTCACACAGCTACAGGTATAAATATATATAAAAATATATAAAACATATTCTAAAAAATTTAAAGTTCATTTTTCTAAAATATTACTATTTTTATTTTTTTCATTTTTTTTTTATTTTTTTTAAAAAAAAAAAAACTTTAGTAATCTTTTTACATGGTTTAATGGATACTGGTAAAGGATGGGAAACACCAATTCAAATGATTAAATCAATAGGTGGTCTTGATCATATTAAATTTATATTACCTACTGCGTAAGTATAAGAAATAAAAAAAAAAAAAAAAGATTTTAATAATAAATATAAATAATAATTATTTTTTATTTTTAATTTTATTGTGATGAAAAAAAAAAAAAAAAAAAAAAAGACCATCTATTCCAATTTCAATTAATCATGGAAATGTTGGAACAGCATGGTTTAATGTAATGTCATTAAATCCAGGATCACAGGAAGATTCAATTGGATTGGAAAAGAGTATGAAACAAATTGAACAATTAATTGAAGAGGAAATAAAGAATGGTATAGGAGCAGATCGTATAATATTGGGTGGATTTTCACAAGGTGGTGCAATGACATTATTTACAGGTTATCAATCTAAATATAAGGTTGCAGCATTAATTTCTTTAAGTGGTTTCTCACCATCATTATCATTACCATCAAAGATTAAACCAGAAAATAAAGATATTCCATGTACAATGTTTCATGGTACTGATGATAAAGTTGTCAATTTTAAATGGGGTGAATTATCTTTTAAATCATTTTCAAAAGTTGGTGTTACAAATAATCAATTCATTCCAATTCAAAATTTAGGTCATTCTGCAAATGAATTTGAATTAAAACAAGTTCATGATTTAATAGAAAAATATTTACCAAATAAATAGAATTTTTAAATTCAATAAAAAAATAATTAGCTCTATCTTTTTTTTTTTTTTCCTTTAAAGGTATTTATTTTATTAGTTTTATTGTTTTTTTATTTCATTGAAGAATTTGGTGAAATTGGTAAATTTGAAGATCTGGATAATTCCCTTTTTAATAATGATGGTTTTGATTTTAAATTTTGAATTTGAACATTTACGGTACCTTTTGCACGTGTGAAAACAATTTCACGTACTGAATCACCCTCAATTCTATATTCAATTCTATCTATAAAATTAATTGGTAAAACTGATCCTGTTATTCTATGAATTACGCTAACATTACTATTATTATTATTATTATTATTATTATTATTATTATTATTATTATTATTATTATTATTATTATTATTATTATTATTATTATTATTATTATTATTATTATTATTATTATTATTGTTTGTTAAAATACCAAGACTATTACTATTTGTTCTTTCACTTGAATTATTTTCAATTTTATTACCAAAATTATTATTATTATTATTATTATTATTATTATTATTATTATTATTATTATTATTATTATTATTATTATTATTATTATTATTATTATTATTATTATTATTATTATTATTATTATTATTATTATTATTATTATTATTATTATTACTTCCAATACCAACTGATTTTAATAAACTATTTAAAGGTGGAGATAATTTTGATGAAGGTGAAGAAGGTGATGAAGGTGACGATGGAAAACTTCCATTTATTGGTGGACTTAGACTTATATTGGTGTTATTATTAGTATTACTATTATTATTTTCTAAATTGTTTTTATTATTAGGTATTAGAATATTGTTAGTTGAAGTATTATTATTATTATTATTATTATTATTATTATTATTGTTATTATTATTTGAATTTTTTAAACTATTTTCATTTAAAGATATTGGTACATTGTATGGTGTTATTTGATAAAAAGTTAAACGATGATAGGCTTCTAATAGTACGGTTGCTATTTCAATTTTTCTACCACCTGCTAGTACATAATCATATTCAGAGTTTACATGAATTACAATGAAATTATCCTCCATAGTACTCATAGATAGTGATGTAAGATTCTCTAATGAAATTCTTCTCTTTAGTTTATAATCTGTTGGATCAACATTGTAAATGGATTTATCAGTGACAATGATAATTCTTTCTTGTGTTTTATTTCTTTTATTAACTTTAATTAATACATCAGAGAAATGTATTGTATTATCACCATATTTTGAAATCATTTTCAATATTGAAACATTTGATGATAATCGTAAGAAATCACCTAAAAACACCTTACTGACACTACTATTTCTTCTCTTTTTCTTTCCCATAAATCTTGAATCCTCTTGTTTAGTGGTTTGAACTATTAAATCAACATCATAATTTGGTGATCCACATTCATCCATAAATAATAAATTACCCATACTACCATTAGCCATAATTTGACCACCATTAATACTACTATTATTATTGTTGCTATTGTTATTGTTATTGTTATTGTTTACTACTCCTCCTCCTCCCCCACCATAAGATTTATTACCATTCATACTATGAATATGACTACTTGTGCCACTATTTATATTTGCAATACTACCTGCACTAATACTAAATCCATGTTGACTCTTATTAATCAATTCATTAACATCATTGGTATTTTGAAAGTATATATCATTTAATAAACTAAAACTATGAATCGTTGATGTTGGTGATAATGATCCACAATTAATAGTATTTGGATTATTATAACTATTATTTGATGATGACATATTTGCTAAATTTGTATTATTATTATTATTATTATTATTATTATTATTATTATTATTATTATTGTTATTATTATTGTTAGGTGTTATTATTGATTGTGGTGAATTATTAGTATTTTTAATACTTTCACCAAAATTTACAATATTGTTACTACTTGTGGTGGTTGAATCAATAATGGTGTTATTCATTTTTTTTTTTTTTTTTTTTTTTAAAATTTTATTTAGATATGTATTTTGGACCACCACAATCTAGATATTTTTTATTTTATTATAATAATAAAAAAAAAAAGGCAATGACTAAAAATTTCAAAAGAAAAAATAAAAAAAAAAAATTAAAAAATTTAAAAAATAAAAAAAAAAAATAAAAAAATCTGATATCACAACGACATCATGGAGAATTATTTTTTTATTATTTTATTTTTTTATTTTTATTTTGGTGGATTTTTTTTTTTTTTTAATTTGTTTGATTGGGAGAACTTTTTAAAGAAAAAAAAAAAAAATTCCAAAGAAATTATTTTTAATTAGTCTCAAAAAATAAAATAATAAAAAAAATTTTATCTTAAAACTATTTTTTTTTTTTAATTTTTTATTTATTTATTTTTTTTATTTTTAACTATAATGTATAAAATTTTTATTTTTACTAATTTATTATAAATTAGTAAAATTAAAAAAAAAGATGTTTTTTCAAATCAAACTTATTGATTTCCAAAAGGAAGTGAATTTTTTCATTGTTGGTTCATCACAATTTGACAGATTTCATTTTTTTTTTATTTTTATTAAATTTTTCTTCACAAATTATTCTCAATTACAAAATAAAATAATAATTAAATAATAATAATTAAATAATAATAATAATAATAATAATAATAATAATAATAATAATAATAATAATAATAATAATAATAATAATAATAATAATAATAATAATAATAATAATAATAATAATAATAATAATAATAATAATAATAATAATAATAATAATAATAATAATAATAATAATAATAATAATAATAATAATAATAATAATAATAATAATAATAATAATAATAATAATAATAATAATAATAATAATAATAATAATAATAATAATAATAATAATAATAATAATAATAATAATAATAATAATAATAATAATATTTAAGAGGAATACAATAAATAGATTAATTTATTTTTACAATTATTTTTTTTTTTTTTTGAAATTTCTTTTTTTTTTTTGAAATTTTTAAAAATTTAATTCCATTTTAAGTATACATTTTTAATTGGCTTCTTTAACTTGTCCTTTATCTTTGTCTGTGTTATTTTGAGTTGTTTGAGTTTGTGAAGGAGTTGAGGTACTAATTGTGGATCTTCTCATTTTTTAAAATTGGTTTATTTTGTTTTTTTTTTGTTTTTTTAAAAAATAATAATAAAAACTTTCTTTTTTATTTGTTTTGTTTTGTTTTGTTTTGTTTTGTTTTACCTTCTTGAAGAATTAAAAATTATAATAAAAAAAAAATTAAATGGATTTATATATAAACAAAAAAAAAAAAAAAAAAAAAAAAAAAATAAAAATTAAAAAAAAATTAAAAAAAAAATTTTTTTAAAAATAATATACTTTATAACCTCTTTTTAAACTTTTTTTTTTTTTTTTCAAATAATATAAATAGATGAAGAAATTAAAAAAAGTTGAAAAGGTTAGAAAAAAAAAAAAAAAAAAAAAAACTAAAAAATTCATTGTTTAGAAACATCAAAAAAAATACATATTATTTTCAAATTTAAAAAAGTTGAAATCGAGATCATAATGATGTTACTATGTTGATTTTTCTATTTAATTGTGGGAATGTGGTATTTTTATTTTTTTTGTGTTTTTTTTTTTTTGAGATTAAAATTCTTAAATTGAGAATATAAAATTGAATTTTTTTTAAAAAAAAACACCCAAATTTTTTAATATATTTTTTTTTTTAATAATAAAAATAATAATAATAATAATAAATTTAAATTAATTTTTTTTATTATCAATTTAAATTTATATTTTAATTAATCGATAATAAAGAAAAAATTAATAATCAAAATAAAATAAAAATTTTTTTTTATTTTTATTTTTTTTAATAGGAAGGAAATTTGATCTTGAGTTTTTTTTTTTTTCAAGATTTAAAAATATTTTTTTATTTATTTTATTTTAATCAAATAATGGAATATTCCACATTCTAGTTGGTGAACAAGTACGAAGATTTGAATTTAAAGAATTAATTTTTTCCATATCATCATTTGATAATTGAAAATCAAATATATTGAAATTTTCAATGATACGGGAAGGATTACTAGATTTTGGAATTGTTACTATTCCTCTTTGACATAACCATTTGAAGATAATGTTTGCAATTGTTTTATTATGTTTATCAGCTATTGATTTAAGTAATTCATTAGTTAAAAGGTCACATTTACCTTGGCCCAATGGACTATAGGCTGTTAAGATTATACCATGTCTATCACAGAAATCCTTTAAATTTGGTTGAGATAAGTATGGATGTAATTCAACTTGATTTACAGCTGGTTTAATCTTTGCATAGGTTAATAGATCTAATAAATTTTGAACATTAAAATTTGAAACACCAATTGATTTAACTAAACCATTTTCAACCAATTTCTCCATTTCTTGCCATGTTTCACGAATTGAAATTGGTGCAATTATTGGATAACCTTTTTCATCTTTTAATGACTCTGTTGTCAATCCAGATGGATCAGCATTCTCAAATGCAATTGGCCAATGAATTAAATATAAATCTAAATATTCTAATCCTAAATCTTCCAATGTCTTTTCACAATGTTTACGAACTAAACTTGCACGATGACATGAATTCCAAAGTTTACTAACATAAAATATATCTTCTCTTTTAATTTCTCCCTCAGCAAAAACTTCTTTCAATGAATGTCCAATCTCTTTTTCATTTGAATAAAATGCTGCACCATCAATATGTCTATATCCTAATTAATAATATTATAATTAATTTTTTTTTTTTTTTTTTTTTTTTTTTTTTTTTTTTTTTTTATAAATACGAACCACTTTTTAAAGCAACTTTAACAGCATTTCCAACTTCACCTTGTTTTGTACCATTAAATGTTCCAAGACCAATCATTGGAATATGGTGGATACCATCGTTTAATTTAAATGTATTTTGTGGTTGTGACATCTTATTGGATTTTTTTTTTTTTTTTTTTTTTTTTTTTGTTACTTAAGTGAGTTATATTTTTTAATTAATTAAAAAACTAAAAAAAATAAAAAAAAAAATAAAAAAAATATTAATTTATAGTTCACAAACGAAAAAAAAAAAAAAAATAAAAAAATAAAATAAAAAAAAATAAAATTAAAAAAAATAAAAATTTATTTCGTGTTTGCTTTTTCTTGAATTAAGTGTCTATTTTATACTTTTTAGCATTAGATTTTGATTTTTTTTTTGGCTAATTAATTTTATTTTATTTTCAGATCTGGATCTAGTAAAAAAAAAAGTAATAGGGACTTTTGTAAATAATAAAAAAAATTGTTATACTTTTCATTGTTATTTATGGTGAGAGAAAAAGAAAAGAAAAAAAAAAAAAAATAATAAAATAATAATATTTTGACCCCCCCCCCCCCCCTTTGTTTCTACAATTTTAAAATAAATTCTTTATGCACCTCAAATGCAATAATATATTTATTTTATCCATTTGATTCACTATTTTATTCACTATTTGAATTATTGGCAAATGAGAGTTTAATTAATAAACTTTAACTAGTCAAGGATATAACCAATTATAATTGTTTAATTTTTTTTTTTTTTTTTTAATTAATTAAAAAAAAAAAAAAAAATGGTGTGAATATTTTATTATTCTCCATACATACAATTTTTATTTTTTTTTTTTTTTAAAATCAGAAAATTTAATTAAATAAATTTTCATTTATTTTTTTTTAAACTTGATTTTTTTTGCTTTTTTGCTTTTTTGCTTTTTTATTTTTTTTTTATTTTTTTTTTTTAATTACAAATACAACACACACACTCCACTGCAACCACCAATAAAAAAATAAAAAAAAAAACAATATAATAAATATTAAATTATAATAGTATAAAAATAATAAATGTCAATTTTTGCTTACAGCTTATTAGCTGGATTGGCACCATTGTTATCATCATCGATTCCTTTTTTTACATTAAGGAATAGAAATATTAATGCATCAGTATTTCATATACTATTGTGTTTATCAGCAGGTTTATTATTTGCTGTGGCTACACTTGAATTAATACCTGAATCAATGAATTTAGCATTAAGATCACTTAAAGAATCATCAACGATAACAACAACAATAACAACACCAACTATAATAAATGGTAATATAAAACTTCAAAAGAGTTTAAGTGATAGTCAAGATAGTTTATTGAAAAAGGGAGGTGTGATACACAGTACTTCAAATGATATAAGTAAACGACAAATTGAAAATTTAAATTTAAATAATTTAATTCAATCAACAACAAATGATGAAGATAATGATAATTTAGATAATGATGGTGAAAATGATGTTGATAATGATGATCACGAACATGATGATGGGAATGAAGATGGGGATGATCATGATCATGAGGGTGAAGAAAATAAAGTTTATTTAAAAATTCCAATGTATGGTATTGGATTTGGTTTTGCAGTTTTAATTATAGTTGAATCAATATTTAGTGGTATTGATGGTGGTCATCATTCACATAGTCATGGCTCATTATCATCTTCTACTTCCAATGATGTCATTAGTGATTATATAAGTAGCAGTAATAATAATGATGATGATGATAATATTGAATTATTAGAGAGAAATATTGTAAATAAAGAAGATAACGATAATCATAGTCATGAAGATGAAGATATCATAGTAATAAATAAAAGTATTGAAAATACTCCAAATTTAACATCTCCAATTATGAATAAAGATAGTATTAGTAATAATAGTAATGGTAATACTAATAGTAATAATAAAGATGATAATAATATTAATAATAATAATAATAATAGTAATAATAATAATAAAAGTAAAAATAGGAAAAATGAAAGTAGTAAAATAGATAATAAAAACAGTATTAATAATAACGTTAATAATAATAATAATAAATCCAAATTAACTATTACAACATTCATTGCATTATCTATTCATTCATTCGTTGATGGTGTTGTAATTTCAAGTGCATTTTCTTCATCACCCCATGTCGGTGCACGTGTTGCACTAGCAATAGTTATTCATAAAATACCTGATGGTTTAGTTTTAAGTTCAATTATTTTATCTCAAAAAAAATTTAATGGTGTAGGTATTTTTTTTTATTTTATTTTATTTTATTTTTTTTTATTTTATTTCAATAGATATTAATTTTATAAAAATAAAAGGGAATTTTTTCAAATCCATTTTTCTATTTCCTTTTAATTTCATGTATGACACCTTTGGGTGCATTTATAAGTAGTTTTTTATTTGGTGGATTATCATTATCGAGTGGTGCATTCGTATTGGGATTTGGTGCTGGTACATTTATTTATATTACATCAACTGCCATTCTACCTGAAATATTATCAAACCAAATAGTAAAGAAAAGTACCTCTTTAATTTCAATATTTTTAGGCTATTTATTATTTATCTTCCTAGATTCACAATTTCATGGTGCTCATTAATTTAATTAAAAAAATAAAATAATAGTAATAATAATAATAGTTTTTTTTTTATTTTATTTTTATTTTATTTTTGAAAAAAAATAAAATAAATGATAATGGTAATTAAATAAAACCAAAACATGGAATAGAGTTTTTTTTTTTTTTTTCTATTTTCCAATTGTTTCCAAACAAATAAATTCAAATAAACCATTTTATATTTAAAAAATATATTTCCAGTAAAAAACGATATAACCAATCCAATAGATAACATTTTTAATCAATTAAATCAATCTACATAAATCATGATACCATGGGAATAAAAATTACAAGACATAACTCCAGACGTATTACGGACAGTAAGACGGTGAAAAGTATTAAAACCGCAGTCAGTGGAGATACAATACCGAAGATTTGTAGACTTTCGGTATTGTATCATTGATGATATATTTTCTATTTACTCATATATTTAAAACAAATATAAAAATCTTACAATCAAGGTAAAAGCTTCAGTGTGGGAAAAACTAACTTGAGCCACAATTCGTTTATTTAACCTCTTTTTCAATTCTGCAAATACTGCAACTACCATTACCATCCCAACAGACTTGACACTACAACCAGTATCTTTGAGTTTTAGTGTATTTAAAAATTCACCTTTCAATTAATTCACCCTTTTGAATTGGAGTAAAGACACCCAAGTTTGTACTTTAAACTATTGATATACCAGTGTCAAAATGAGTTGGTAAGTGTTAATAATGTTAAATTAAATGGTTATTCCATAATTACACCATCGACAGAAATATTAATTACTCCACTTTCATATAATACAAATCTTTTGAATGTAAATTATCATTTTATAATTGAATTTCTGATTTAATATCACTAACATTGAATGAACTTGAATTAATTATGGTGTTGACGGGAAGATAATGGTTGGTGATGTTGATGTTGATGCTGATGTTGATGCTGATGCTGATGCTGATGCTGATGCTGATGCTGATGCTGATGCTGATGCTGATGCTGATGCTGATGCTGATGCTGATGCTGATGCTGATGCTGATGATAATAATAACCTTGATGACGGTGTTGATGATCTATTTAAATTTGAAGTTGAAATTTATTGTTGTTACTGCCACTGATGTTGTCATTGTTACAATCGATCAAAAAAAAAAATTTAATAATAGAAATACATGATTAACAAATTAATTTTAATAAAAATAAAAATAAAAAATAATAACAAAATTATAACTAAATTTTAAGTTTAACCAAAAAATAAAATTTTAGTTTTTTTTATTCAAATTCAAAAATATTTTGATTATTTGAATTATTTTAAAATGAATAAAAAATTTAAAAAAATTTTAAACGATATTTTTTTTTTTTTTTTTTTGAAAATAAATTCAAAAAAAATAAAATAAAATTAATTTTAAACAAAATTTTTTTTTTCCACAGATTCTTGCCAAAACGACACAACTCTAATATTGTTTTTTTTGCTACATAAAATAGTCAATAAAATATTAAATGTTTTAACTATTTTAATTATTTATTTATTATTTTTTATTAAAACTTTTACTAATAAAAAATAAAATAAAAAAAAATAAAAATAAAAAAAAAATGGTTGATTCATGTTGTAATATTACAAATGACACTTTAAATTCAGTATTTCATCATATAAATAAACATAAAAAGGGTGATTTTAAAGAATGTTTATTATCAGCAATTAGAGGATTTAGAAATGGTGTTTTAACAGGTGTTAGAATTAGAATACCATATATTTTTCAAGCTGTAATTTATGCAGTATTAGCAGGTGGCGAAGAGAAATCAATTGGTAGAGTTAAATTTGTAATTAAACAGATGTTTTATCATGGTAAAAATCTTGGTATGTTTGTTGGTATCTATAAGAGTATTTGTTGTATTCTTCGTAACCTCGGAGTTAAAGGTGGTATCGATAGTTTAGTAGCAGGTTTCATTGGTGGTTATTATGCCTTTGGTGAATCAAAATCCGTTAGTGGTAGTGTAAATAATCAAATAGTTTTATACCTTTTCGCTCGTGCTTTAATTGGTATAATACAAGGTATGGTTAAAAGAAAAATTATACCACAATCACTTTCAACTACAACTCCAAAAGGTTTTAGAATTTTTGCTGCTGTTACTTTGTATGTATTATAATAATAATAATAATAATAATAATAATAATAATAATAATAATAATAATAATAATAATTAATAATAATAATATTAATATAATTATTTATCTTTTTTTAGAGCATTAATTTTATATTTAACAGAATATGAACCAGAGAATTTGAATGCATCATTCATGGGAACTATGACTGTATTATATCATAAATCAGACTCTGGTCCAATGATAGAAAAAGGTGACCATAAATTTGGTATTCCAATGATAATAGTTATTTTATCTCTATTTGGCGGAATCTTTCCAAAATTAAGTTTAGATTCGATGTTTTCTTATTTTAAATTATAATAATAAAAAATAGTTAACTGGTAATGATTATAATCCATTTAAAGACTAATAACTTTTGTAAATTATTTAAACACCAAAAGTAATATTATTAAAAAAATCACAAACAAAATGATTTTTTTTTTTTTTTTTTTTTTTTTTTTTACAAAAAATAGTTTTTTTTCTTGTTTTGTTTTGTTTTTTTTTTAATACTTTAAATCAAATTCTTTTCAATGTATTTGAAATTTCAAAAAAAAAAAAAAAATTCTTATTATTTTAGTGTTTTCGCCTTTTTTTCTTAGATTTTTTTTAAAAATTTTTTTTTTTTTTTTTTTTAATTAAAAAAAATAAAAAACACACATTTTTATTTTTATTTTTAAACGATTCCCAATGTTTAATAAGTAAAAATAATCAAATGACATGTAAAAATAACAATTTTATTGAAAATGATATCGATATGGTTAATGTGGAAGAACTACAACCCAATTTTTATCAAAAACAACAACAACAACAACAACCAATAAATGACCTATTATTTATAAACCATCTAAATGAATGGGCATATAATGTATCCGTAATAAAAGATACTATAAATCAAATTAAAACTAAGAATACGAGATTATACTTAATTTTAATAAATTCAGATTTATCAAATGTAGTTGGGTTTTATTTTTTTTATATTTTATTTTCTAAATATATAATATTATTATTACTAATTTTCTTAAAACTCTTAAAAAAAAAATATTAGATTGAATCAATAAGTAGTATATTAGCAAAATATTATAGTATTATTAGTAACTACACAATAAATCAATATTTTAAATTAAATATAGATTGCTTAATATTATTACCAGAATTATATTATCTTGATGATAATGATGATGATAACAATGATAATAATATTAATAATAATAATAATTATAATTATAATAGTAATAATAACAATAAAGAGATGAAATTATTTTTAAAATCAATAGAACTAATATTCAATAACTTTAATAATACATTAAATAAAATCTATATACCCAATGATATAAACGAAGCAAATAATAATAACAATAATAATAATAAAAATGAATTTAATGAATTTATAAAATCTATTGAAGTTTTAAAACCGTCACCATTTTCATCATCATCTCATAACTATTTTGAATTTATTTGTTATTCATTACCTCCTCCAAATAATAATAATAATAATAATAATAATAATAATAATAATAATAATAATAATAATAATAATAATAATAATAATAATAATAATAATAATAATAATAATAATAATAATAATAATAATAATAATAATAATAATAATAATAATAATAATAATAATAATAATAATAATAATAATAATTGTAGTAATAAATTAAAAATTAATTTCAACTATGAATCAATTAAAAGAATTCAAAGATATGGATCAGTTTATTGTGGCGGTTTTTTTGATTATTTACATTTTGGCCATAAAACATTTCTGTCAATTGGTTCATTATTATCAAAAGATAAATTCTTTATTTCAGTTTTACAAAAATCATCTTTTGTATTATCAAATCCTTCCTCCCCAATTAAATGCCCAATCACCCAATCTAATAAAAAAAGTAGTGATTATAATAATAACAAAGAGAAAATGGATAGAGACGATGATTATATAACACCTCCAAATTCACCTTCTAAATCAATTTTCAACTCTAATAATATTAATTTAACACCAATTCGTTCAAATACATCACCTTCAATTTTACAACAACAAAATGATTCAACACCAAGTACACCAAAAACACCAAGTACACCTAAAACACCAAGAACACCAATAACATGTCCTTATAGTCATGATAGTATTAATGGTATAATTAAAAGTTCGAAATCAAGTATTGGTGAAATTAAAAACTTTAATTATGACTATTATGATAAGAATAATGATAGATTAATGCAACCTATTGAAGTTAGAATGAACTCTGTTATTGATTTTTTAGATAGATTCAATCCTTTTCATTCATCAATTGAAGTCGTAACAAATACACGATGCTCGGATATAAACTATTGTCCAATGACTCTCCATGATAATGTTGATTCTATTATCACTATACCATCATCATCATTCACTTTGTCCTCATTAAACAATACTCATAAAATTAATTTAATTAGAGAAAAAAGAAATTTAAAACCAATTTCAATTCATTTAATTGAAACTGTTCAATGTTATCGAACTAATAATAAAATTTCATCTTCATACATAAGGTCATTGCTAAATGATTTTAATAAATGTCAACATAATTAACTCATTGTTAAATTAAATGTGATTGAAAGGTTTCAAAAAAAAAAAAAAACTAAAAAATTGCAAAAACATGCAAAACAAAATTACTTTTTTTTTTAAATTATTTATTTTTATTCTATTTTATTTTAATTTTTTTTTTTTTTTTTTTTTAATTAATTTGTTCTTTAATATTTTTTTAAAAAAGTAAAAACTAAAAAAAAAAATATTAAAAAACAAATTAATTAAAAAAAAAAAAAAAATTATTTTAAATCCTCATAAAATATCAAAATTTGAAAATTAAATAAATTAATGGTAAATTAGGGATTTTTATAATGGAATGATTGATGATAATAATATTTTTTATTTAATAATGATTTTTTTAAAAATAATCTAATATGAAGAAACTGCAGTATTAGGATCAATTAATGGAGCAACATAGCCTGGTCTTTCAATAACATCGAAACGTTCTTGTAATAAACAACGGTAGATAAATGCTGCCAATACGGCTCCAACTAATGGCCCCAACCAATAAACCCAATGGTGACTAAATACACCACTATATTATAAAAAATATAAAAATACATAATTAAATTATAGTATTAGTAATTGTATTTTTTTAATTAATTTTTTAAAAAGAAATAAATTAAAATTTTAAAACATACCTAATAATTGATGGACCTAAAACACGAACAGGATTTAAAGCACCACCACTAAAATTGAAACCAATACCAACACCAATAAATAAGGCCAAACCAATAGCAAAAGGAGCGATACGATTTAAACGACGATCCCAAACGTTGAAAACAGAGGTACCCAATACACAAAGACAAAGAATACTAGTTAACATCATTTCCATGAGGAAAGCTTGACCAGTATTCATACCAGGTGCTAAATGTGGAACACCCAAGTCAATTCTATACAAATTTGGTAAACAACCATATAAAATACCTGCACCTGCAATGCAACCAAGAATTTGTGCGGCAACATAACTAAGACTATCGATTAAACCAACTCTACCTGATAATAAATTTGCCAATGTAACTGCTGGATTCAAATTACAACCAGACACACCAGATACTGCCCAAATCAAAGCTGCTAATGCCATACCTTGAATTAAAGCCCCTAATAATGCACGAGCTGCACTATCACCTGCAACTGCAAATGCTGCACAAACTGATCCACCACAGAAATAAACCAAATATAAAGTTCCTAAAAACTCTGAAAAGAAACCTTTAAATGCTCTCATTGGTTTTGGAATTGGTTTCCTGTAAACCATTTTACTTGGATCCTTTAAAGGATCATATGTAATAAATCTAAGTGGTACTACTTTTACCATTTTTAATCTCTAAAATTTTATTTACTTATAATATTATTTATTTATTATTAGAGGTTTTTTTTTTATTTTTTTAAAAATATTTAAAATTATATAATATATTTTGTAAAAAAAAAAAAGAAAAAAAAAAAAAGAAAAAAAAAAAAAGAAAAAAAGAAACCAAGAAAAAATTATAATAATAGATTTTTTTTTTTTCCTTCAAATATTTAATTGGAAAAGTAGTTAAATTGTTGAAAATATTGGGTTGGTGTTAATAATATTTTACATTTATTTAATTTTTTTTTTATTATTTTTTTTTTTTTTTTTTTTTTTTTTTTTTTTTTATAATATATCAAAAATATTATCCAAAAAAATTGAAAATTTTGTAGTGAAGAAATAATAAAACAGGTAATTTTTTTTTTTTTTTTTCTATACCACTTTCATATGAAAAAATTTAACACACACTAAAATTTTCAATAAAAAATCTTTTCTCAAAAAAAATAAAAATAAAAATAAAAATAAAAACAAAAATAATAAATAAACAAAATTTAAAAAAAAAAAGAAAACACTAGTGTATGTGAATAAAATATAAAGAAAATTTTTAAATTGAATTCAATATAATATTATTTACAACATGGATGAAAGAATTAAATGTATAATAATTTTTTTTTTTTTTTTTTCTTCAGACCCTGAAATTCATACTTTCATTAAAACATTTTTCAACTAATCGATTTTTTTTTTTTTTTTTTCGGGATTTCTTTTTTTTTTTTGATTTTATATTTTTAATTTTTTTCTACTTTTATTTTTTTTTTTTTTATAATTATAGTTAGTTGAATGAAAAAAATATATAAAATAAAATAAATTCCCTATAAATTAATAAATTTTAGATATTAATAATATATATACTAAAGTGATTGAAAAAAAAAAAAAAAAAAAAAAAAAAAAAAATTTTGTTTGTGATCACTTTTTTTTTTTATTTTTTTTTTTTATTTTTCTTTAAATTTTTTATTTTTATTTTTGTCAAGTAATCGACTCAAAAACTGTTGGGGTCGAATTTAAAAAAAAAGTTTTTTTTTTCAATTTTTTTTTTATTTTTTTTTTTTCAATTTTTTTTTTTTTTTTTTTATTTTTATTTTTTTATTTTTTATTTTTTTTTTTTGTTTTTTCCCCACCCACCAGTGAATTTTTCATATTGATAATTTTTTGTGGAGCAAAAAAAAAAAAAAGCAAAAACATATTTATTTATATAAATATAAATTATAGTAATATTAAAAGAGAAAAAAAAAAAAAAAAACATACTCACATATATTTATTTATAAATTAACAAATGGGAGACCATTTAAAAAATACAAGAGAATGGATTAGACATTCATCAAATAAAGATGATGGTAATAATGCTGAAAAAACTCACTTCTTTGGTGCTCATCATGAAGAAGAGGATCATGAACATATATTATTCACCAAAGAAGAATTAACAAATCCAAAAGAATTAGCTAAAGCAATGAAAGTTAAAATTCCACTTTATGTACCAATCTTTAATGTATGTTTTTTATTTTTTTATTAGTTTTTCAAAAAAAAAAAAAAAAAAAAAAAAAAAAAAATCAACCAAAAAAATAAAACAAAAAAATAAAAGATTATTAATAATTTATTTAATTTTAATTTTAATTTTAAAAATTTAATTTAAAGTGGATTAAATCTTATTCAAAAGAAGATTTAATTGGTGATATATTATCATCAATTACAGTGGCAACAATGTTAGTACCACAAGGTTTAGCATATGCAGTGTTAGCAGGTTTACCAGCTATTTATGGTTTATATAGTGGTTGGTTACCATTGGTTATCTATTCATTTATGGGTGGATGTAAACAATTGGCCGTTGGACCTGAAGCATTGTTATCGGTATTATTAGGATCTATATTGGGAGGTTATACAACACCACCAGAGAATATGACATTGGACGATTATTTAGTATCGATCGCTTTAACATTGGCATTATTAGTTGGTATTGTTAGTTTCTTATTTGGGGTTTGTCAATTTGGTTTCCTTGGTGGTATTTTATCAAGATGGGTTTTATCTGGTTTCATTAATGCAGTTGCTTTAATTATTGCGATTTCGCAATTGGATTCATTATTGGGTGTTAGAGCAGTTCATCATTCAACAACAAGTAGTGGTGGTAGTACAGATCATCACTCAGGATCAGGATCAGTAAATTCAACAATGTCATATTCGTCAAGTGGTGAAACAATTGTTACAGGAACAACTAATCATCATCCAGGTCCATATGAAAAGTTTTGGACAGCAATTACAAATTTACCAGATTCCGATAGATCAACAGTTATCCTTTCAGCAGGTTGTATTGTATTTTTAGTTGGTATGCGTTTCTTTAAACAATTTTTAGTTAGAAAGATGGGTTGGAAGAATGCAAAATATATTCCAGAGATTTTATTAACTGTAATTCTTACTTGTGTTATCACTGCTATATTTGGTTTGGATAGAAATTGTGTTCCATTGGAACATGATGAAAACAAATGTATTGAGGAAGGTTCAGGTGTTAGTGTATTACGTTATGTTAAAGGTGGTTTCCCATCAGTTAGATTCCCATCATTCCAAGCAAATACCATTCAAGAGTTATTGCCACAAGCTTTCTTAATTGTAATTGTTGGTTTTGTAGAAGCAACTGCCGTAAGTAAAGGTTTAGCAACAAAACATAACTATCAAATCAATTCCAACCGTGAATTGGTTGCATTTGGTGTTGCCAATATTCTCGGTTCAATCTTTGGTTCATATCCAGTGTTTTCAAGTATTCCACGTACTTCCATTCAAGATATGGCTGGTTCTCGTACTTGTCTTTCTGGTTTCATTACAAGTTGTTTACTATTGGTCACTTGTCTCTTTTTAACTCGTCTCTTTTACTATTTGCCATATTGTGCTATGGCTTCTATTATCTTTGTAGCTGCATTTGGTTTGATTGAGGTTCACGAAGCTTTATTCCTTTGGAAAACAAGATCATGGGGTGATTTAATTCAATTCAGTATTGCTTTATTGGCTACTTTTATCTTTGAGGTTGAAGTTGGTATTTTAATTAGCGTTGGTATGTGTATCTTTTTGGTATTGAAACACTCATCGTCACCACATGTTTACAGTGTTTTAGGTCGTGTTCCAGGTACCAATCGTTTCAAAGATGTCGCTAAATTCCCAGAGGCTGAACCAATTGAAGGTATTTTATTAGTTCGTATCGATGAGGTATTATACTTTGCAAACATTGGTCAATTCAAACAATTACTCTCAGAGATTGAACGTATGATGGATAGATCTACCAATGTTACCGGTAGTGGTTCAACACCCCTTCAATCAATTATTATCAACGTTGTAAATATTCCAGTCATGGATGCTTCCGCTCTTTTGACAATTGAAGAAATGGTTACTGCTTATCATAAACGTAGTGTAAAGGTTGCCTTTGTTCAAATGAGTGAAAAGATTAAAGAATCCTTCAAACAATCGGGTCTTTACGATATTGTAACTCCACAATACATTTTCGATAGTAATTATGAAGCTGTCTCTTTTTTGGAACAAAGTATTAACTATAGTAATAATAATAATGATTCAAGACAAGTAAATTTAAATATGCCATCATCAGGTGATCACCAATCTTATGATGATTTAAATAATAATGAAGTTGGTGGTTTTGATCAACCATCTTCCTCATCTTCCTCACGTTTTAATAATCAAAATTTTTCAAATAATAATAATAATAATAATAATAATAATAATAATAATAATAATAATAATTATAATAATAATAATATTAATAATAATAATAATAATAATAACAATAATATTAAAAATAATAGTAATAATAATAATAATAATAATAATAACAATAATAATAATAATAATATTATTAATATTAATAATAACGACGACTATGACGATGAATATCAAGGTAATACCTATAATAATAATAATGGTGGAGGTGCAATCCTTTCCGATGGTTTAAAATTAGAAGATTATAGTGAACCAGAATCTGATGAATTTATTCAAAGTTCGAATCAAAAATCAAAGAAATAATTCAAAAATATATTATAATAAATAAATAAATAAATAAATAAATAAATAAATAAATAAATAAATAAACAAACAAACAAACAAACAAACAAACAAATAAATAAATAATAATAATAATAATAATAATAATAATAATAATAATAATAATAATAATAATAATAATAATAATAATAATAATAATAATAATAATAATAATAATAATAATAATAATAATAATAATAATAATAATAATAATAATAATAATAATAATAATAATAATAATAATAATAATAATAATAATAATAATAATAATAATAATAATAATAATAATAATAATAATAATAATAATAATACCAATGCACCTATAAATAATATCTCGAATAATTAAAATGGTATAAAAATAATTATATACTATATTTATATATGTATTTTTTTTTTGGAAAAAAAAAAAATAAAACAAAAAAAAAAAAAATAATAAAAAAATAAAAAATAAAAAAATTGTAATACTTAAATAATTATGAATATCAATTTCGGTAATCATGATTGGGAAAAAAAATAACTTTTCATTAATATAAAATTTTTAAGAAAAGATAACCAGAAAAAATTTTATGGTATTACATCGAAAATTAATAACATAAAAAAACTAAAATTTATTGTATTAATGTCTTTAAAATATCTATAGAGATACACATTTTTTCTATTACTCAAAATAAAACTTAAGTAAATAGTTCATGATATATCGAACTACTTAATTTAATTTATTGTCTTTGCTTGAAATTTTTATGAAATTCCATTTATTTCAAAACTGAATCCATTAAAAAAAAAAAAAAAGTGATGGGATGATAGTTTTTTTTATTAAGAAATATAACAATCCATTTTTTAATATAGATTTTTTAAGAATCCAACTAACGATTTTTTTTTATTTCATATCGAATTTAAAAATTTGGTATGAAAAAAAAAAAAAAAAAAAAAATTAAATTTCACTTAAGTGTTATTTGTGTTTCTCTTCAGTAAAATTTTTTTTTTTTTTTTTTTTTTTTTAAAAATATGTTAATTTTGTTAATAGATTTTTTTTGTAAAAGAATTAAGAATTTAAAAAAAATTAAAAAAAAGAAAAGGAACTCTATCATCTTTGCAGATAAATCTTATTTATTTTTTTTTTTTTTTTTTTTTTTTTTTTTTTTTTTTTTTTTTTTTTTTTTTTTTTTTTCAAAAAAATAAAAAAAAATTAAAAAAAATTCAATTTTCCCTTCCAGTTTAACTGCCTTATACATGTCACTATTTTGTATTATTTATTTATTTTAATTCTTTTTCTCTTATTTGATTTCTTTTTTTTTTTTTTTTTATTAAAAAAAATATTATTTTTTTATTAGCGATATTCAAAAAAAAAAAAAAAATTTTAAATAAAAACATCAACAAAAAAAAAAAAATAAGTTAAAAATAATTTTTTTTTTTTTTTTTTAATAATAAAAAATAAAAGCACAATCAAAAATTTCAAAAAATAAAAAAAAATAAAAAATAAAAAAAAAACTTTGAATCTCCACACACATACACACACACACTAACAGCACCACACCACATCAGCAACACACTACACAAAAAAAAAATAATAATAAAAATCAAAGTTGAGGTTTGGGACAATAAAATAATAATTTAAAAAAAAAAAAAGATATAAATATTTATTAAATGTCAACATCATCAACTACGGGAACTACAGGAACAGTATTAGGATCTTCACATTCTTATTCATCCTCTTCCTCTTCTTCGTCATCATCATCTTCTTCTTCTTCAACTGTAAATAATAACAATAACAACAACAACAACAACAACAATAACAACAACAATAACAACAATAATTATAATAATAATATAAACAATAACAATAATATTAGTAATAATAATAATAATAATAATAATAGTAATAATAATAATAATAATAATAATAGCAATAACAATAATAAAAACAATTTTAATAGTACAGATAATAGTAATCTTCAAAAGATATGGAGACCAATATGGGTACCAGATCATCAAGAGGAGTGTTGTTTAAATTGTCAATCACAATTTAATACATTATTGAGAAGACATCATTGTAGAGGCTGTGGTAATTTATTTTGTAATAATTGTACTAGTAAAAGACAATCATTACCACAATTACACTATAATAAACCAGTTAGAATTTGTAATAGATGTTCAGACCTAACTACATTTTCAAAACTTTCACAATCTAATGACATTAAAAATAAAATTGAAGCTGCAAAAGGTTTCTGTAATCTAAGTACCGATTCATTAGCAAGAAAGATGATAATTAGAGGTTTCTTAACTCCATTATCATCTTTATTTTATAATGGTAACTCTATTGTATATAAATATTTAACAAGGGCAATTGCAAATTTATCTGAATGTGGTATGTTTTGTTTTGTTTTTTTTTTATTAAAAAATAATAAAATTTTATTAATTTATTAATTTTTTTAAAATATAGATATTTCAAGAATTGATATACTTGAAGCAAACTTTTTAAACTTATTAGTAAATTATTTATTAGATAGTTTTAAAAGTCAATATAATAGTTCATTAAATATAGATCAAAATAGTTTTGAAAATAAAAATAGAGATAATTTTAATAATAAAAATGTAAATAATAATAATAATAATAATAATAATAATAATAATAATAATAATAATAATAATAATAATAATAATAATAATAATAATAATAATAATAATAATAATAATAATAATAATAATAATAATAATAATAATAATAATAATAATAAAAATAATAATGGTATAAATAATAATAATTTAAATGAAATTGATGAAGATTTTAATGATCAACAATTAATTATTCATGATGAAAATTTTGAAAGTTTTTTAAATGTTTGCATATGTTTTCAATATTTAAGTTGTGAAGAGAATATTGTGGTAAAGACAGAGTTGGCAGATAAATGTTTACCAATTCTAATAAAGATGTCTAGAAGTTATAATATTCAAATCAAGAATTCTAGCTCCATAGTTTTATTGAATTTAACAAAGAATCCATTATCACGTGATCAAGTTGTTCAAGGTGGTGGTTTACAATCATTCATTGCCATAGCATTACAAGATGATGTTTTCTTACAGGAAACTTCGTCACAGGCATTGTCAATATTAGCATTTCATCAAAAGTATCAAAGAAAAGTAGTAGAATGTGGTGCATTACCACCATTGGTTCTAATGCTAAATTCTTCTTCTGAGAAAGTTTTACTTCATACAACTGCAACCTTATCTTTTTTGGCTGAAAATATTGAAAATCAAGTTGCAATCATTAAAGTTGGTGGTATTAATCCTTTAAAAAATATTATAACTGATAAAAATGATCATTGTATTCAAATTGCCATTAATTCTGCTATAACATTATCACTTTTATCCACAAATAGTAATGTATTAAAAAAAAAAAAAAAAAAAAAAAAAAAAAAAAAAAAAAAAAAAAATTTTAATTAAATCAAATATTAATATCTTTTTTTTTTTTAAAAAAAAATAGAAAAACTTTTGCCACAATTAGCTCAACAAGATTTAGTTGAACTATTAACAAAGATTGTAATTGTAAATTATAATAATCCTTCATATGAATTATTATTATTAGCTGTTAAAATCTTAGGTAATCTTTCATTTGAAAAAGATGTTAAAAATTTAATTAGAAAAAATCAATCGATGATGAATATTTTAAGAATTATGGTTCATTCAACTAATAGAATTCAATCTTTAGTTTCAATTATTTTTAATAATTGTGAAACTGGTCAACAATCTTAAAAATAAAAAACAAAAAAAAAAAAAAAAAAAAAAAAAATGCTAAAAGAAAAAAAAAAAAAAAAATTAAATTCTATTCTAAATAAGAATGAATTTATCATAAAAAAGAAAAAATAAAATAAAATAAAATAAATAAATTAAAAAAAAAAAAAAAAAAAAAAAAAACTATCAAATTTGAACCTTATAATTTTAACTATTTTTTATTATTATTATTTTTTTTTTTTTTTTTTTTTTACCGCCTTTCTTATACGATTTCTATACTAAAAAAACCATTGTATTCAAAAGTGTGGCGACATTTTTGAATTTTTTGTTTTTTTTTTTTTTATTTTATTTTTTTATTTTTTAATTTTTATTTTATTTTTTTTTTTTTTTTTTTTTTTTTTTTTTTTTTTTTTTTTTTTTTTTTTTTTTTTTGAAAAAAATTTAATCATTCAATAATTTAAAGTTTACTCCATTTGGATATTATTGTATTTTAACTTGTTTTTATTGCTATCTTTGTTTTGTTTTCTTGTTTTGTGTGGCGTGTGTGTGTTTTGTACTACTAAAAATAAAAATATAAAAATATTTAAAATAAATAATTAATTTATCTAAAATAAGCGACAAACGATAGATTTTTTTTTTTTTTAGAAAAAAAAAAAAAAAAAAAAAAAAAAAAAAAAAAATGTTTTTATTTGATATTTATAATAATATTTTATATTATACAAAAGAATTTATAGTTACAAGTACAAGTCCTAATCTATTCATTCATGGGTTGATGGCAGTATTTATAATATATCTTCTCACAAAAAGACCATTTAAACCAAGACAAAATGATACATTAACCAAAGCAGAAGAGGATGAATTAATTCGTGAATGGACACCAATTCCATTGACTCCAAAAACCAATCCATTAGAAGTTTTAAATCAAAAAGAATTAATCATTCAAGAATCTCATGGTACTCATGTTACAATTAATAATAAAAAATTATTAAATCTTGCAAGAGCAAACTATTTAGGTTTAATTGATAATCAAGAAATTAATGTATGTAAAAGATAAAAAAAAAAAAAAAAAAAAAAAAAAAAAGTATAAAAACTGATAATAAAATTTTTTTTTTTTTTTAAAAAGAGAATTTCAGAGAATGCAATTAGAAAATATGGTGTTGGTTCATGTGGACCACGTGGTTTTTATGGTACAATCGATGTTCATTTAGATCTTGAAAAGAAAACTGCATCTTTTATGAAAACACCAGAAGCAGTTTTATATTCATCTGCTTATGCTACAATTTCATCTGCAATTCCATCATTTTCAAAGATTGGTGATATTATTATTGTGTAGGTATTTTTTTTTTGTTTTTTTTAAAATTAAAAAAAAAAAAGAAAATTTTTAAGATTAATTAATTAAATATTTTTTAAATATTTCTTTTTTATAGTGATAGAGGTGTATCGCAACCAGTTCAAGTTGGTGTTTCATTATCACGTAGTAGAATTTATTATTTTAATCACAATGATATGGATGATCTTCAAAGAGTATTAGAACAAACCCAATTTAAAGGAAGTAAAGCAAAGATCGTTAGAAAGTTTGTTGTTATTGAAGGTCTTTACTACAACTCTGGTACAATTGCGCCATTACCACAAATCTTAAAATTCAAAGAGCAATATAAATTTAGATTAATAATGGACGAATCTCATTCAGTTGGTGTTTTAGGTTCAACTGGTAGAGGTTTAACTGAACATTATGGTATTGATGTAAGTTTTTTTTTTTTTTTTTTTTTTTTTTTTTTTGAAAAAAAAAATATTTTAATTATTAATTATATTAATACATTTAACTATTATTATTATTATTTATTATTTTTTATTTTTTAGACAAATTTAGTTGATATTTTAACAGGATCATATGGTAATGCATTTAGTTCAGGTGGTGGATTTTGTTGTGGTTCACCAGAAGTAGTTTATCATCAAAGATTAAATGGTGTAGGTTATGTATTTTCAGCTTCATTACCACCATTTTTAGCGTGCTCATCAACTAAAGCTATTGAGATGTTACAAGATAGTCCAAAGATGTTGGAGAAGTTACATTCAAATATTGGAGAACTCTATCAAGGTTTAAATAAGAGTGGTGCATTGAATGGTTTATTAGAGATCACTTCATTGCCAATTTCACCAGTCATTCATTTATCTTTAGTCGACTCTAAATCAAATAAAGCAAATAGAATTGATGATGAAATATTATTACAAAAGATTGTTGATAAAGCAATGGAAAATGGTTTATTGTTAACTCGTGCCAAATATGTAACAGCTGAAAAATTTATTCCAAAACCTTCAATTCGTATCTCTGTTTCTGCAAATTTAACTACTGATCTAATTAATCAATCAATTAATATCATTAAAAATTGTACATCATTTGTACTTTCATCAAATTAAATTAAAATTAATTTTTTTAAAAACAAAACAAGAAAAAACAAAAAAATAAAAAAATAAAAAAATAAAATAATAAATAAATAACTTATATATATAAAATTAATAATGGAATCAATACCAAAAAAGTCTTTAATTATTTGTTAAAAAAAAAAAAAATTCATTATTAATAAAAGAAATAAAATAAAATAAATTCAAACAATTTTTTTTTTTTTTAGATGTCTTTCTATGAATCGTTTATGAATAACCAAGTTCAGTATTTAAATAAAAAAAATTTTAATTTTTTTTTTTTTATTTTTTTTTTTTTTTTTTTTTTTTTTTTTTTTTTTCATTTTTTAAAAAAAATCACAAATTCCACAATTTCGTTCGAATCTTTTTTCACACACCCAAAAATTAAATAATAATGGAAGATAATTCAGTAGCTATCGAAAATATAACAATAATTACAAATGCAGAGAATATGAGTAATGATAATGATAGGTTAATTATTGATGATAATGTTTTAATTGGATTTAAAAATGATATTTTAAATGAATTTAATAGAGGCAATAATGAGATGAAAAAAATTGATAACCAACATTATGAAATTTTTAATAAATTTTTAATGTAAGTTTTTTTATTTTTAAAAAATGATATTTTTTCACAATTATTAATTTTTTTTTTATTTTTAAAAAAATATGATATTATTATTATTAATAACAATAATTTCAAAAATGATTTAGAAAAGAAAAAGTGGTTTCACCATGTCTTGAAAAAGAAAATAATTTAATTCAATGTTTATCAACAAATAGGGATCACTTTTTAAATTGTTCCGATATTTTAAAAGAATTTACAGTATGCCAAGAAAAATTTGTTAGGGAATTCAATATAAATAGAAAATAGATGATCACATACCACCATCAAAATATTCAAATTAAAAATAAAATAGTAAATTGTAAATAGTAAATAGTAAATAGTAATAATTTGAAATAATAATAATAATAATAATAATAATAAATAATAGATAAATATGGGAATAGATGATAGATAATAATAAAAAAATATAGTAATAAACCAATAATATACTTTAAAATAAACCTCACCATCATACAATAATAATAATAACATCATCAACAATAATAATATTGTAATACTTCACACAAAAATATATTTTTATTAGTATAAACAACAGATTTACAAATATATATATATATAAAGTATTATTTAATAAAATATTACAAAATATAAATAATTTCAACCCATTTTATTAATTAAATCGTATTCATCTATTAACATAAAGGGATTTTTTTTAAAAAAAAAAAAAAAATTACTTAATACTAAGTACTAAAAAAAAATCGAGTACATACTTCTTTTTTGTATGTAAATATTTATTTTATTTTTTATTTAAATACCCTCATCACTCTATTTTTTTTTAATACTCTCTTCCAATTAGCAATAAAAAAAGTTTTAAAAAATTTGAAAATTTGAAAATAACAACACGATACTCCAACAACATCATAATCCATTTTTCTTTTTTTTTTTTTTTTATGTATACCCCTGCCGCTAAAAAAAAAAAAAAAAAAAAGTGATACATCTTTGTTTTGAAATTTGTAGTTTGGCAAATAATTTTTTTTTTTTTTTTTTTATTTTTATTTTTTTTATTTTTTTTTTTTATAAAACAATTCACTAAAATCCCCCATTAAATATTTTAATATTAAAATATTTGAATGAAAAAAGTATATGTCTTAACCTTTATCATAATTCAAAAAAAAAAAAAAAAAAAAAAATTTATTATTTTCTATTTTATTTTATTTTATTATTTTTTTATTTTTTTTTATTTTATTTTATTATTTTTTTTTGATTCAATACACTCATAAAATAAATAATTAAAAAAAAAAAAAAAAAAAAAAAAAAATCAGCACACTCTAAATTATCCTTTTTTTAGTTTCTCTTTTTAACACAAATTCACACACTCACACAAAGATATACAAATACTATTATAAAAATATATATACATTTATAATTAAATTTAATTCACACACATTAACACCACTCCCACACAAAAAAAAAAAAAAAAAAAAAAAAAAAAAAACACAAAAACCAAAAAATTTTATGTGTGTGTTTGTGTGTTCTCTCTTTCTCTTTCTCACTTTAAATTTAATTTAAAAAAATTTTAATTTTTATATTTATTTTATTTTTATTTTAAATTATTTTTTTTTTTTTCTTAATATTACCATCATCAATCATTTTTTCTTTTAATATTTATTATTTTTTAATAAATTTTTAAAAACCAAAAAAATAAAAAAAAAACATCACATTTATATCTCCAACCAAAACACATAAAACAACAATAGTAATAATATATCCAATTTATCGTAATAATATTATTAAACTACAATCCTTTTTTTTTTATTTTTTTAAATTAACAATATTCGAGAAAAAAAAATCAAAAAAAAAAAAAAAAAAAAAAAAAAAAAAAAAAAAATTATTAGTTTAATAGTTAAATCAAATAAAATTTGTATTATTTTAAAAAAAAAAGTTATTTCATACAACTAATAAAATTTTAAAATAAATTATAGTTTTTGGAATTTAAAAATATTATTTCAAAAAAATAAAAAAAGTAAGATTTCCAAATAAATCATTACCATCCAAATAAATCATTACCAAACTCTTTTTTTCAACATTTGATCTAAAAAAAAAAAAAAATAAAAAAAATAAAAAACAATTAAAAAAAAAAAATAAAATAAAAAACAATAAAAAAAAAAAGTTGGATTCCTTCAAAATTAGTTGAAATCTAAAGATTTTTTTTTTTATAGATTTTAACCAAAAAAAAATTAATATTAACCCTTTCACAATTTTTTTTTTTAAAAAAATTTTTATAAAAAATATAAAGCAAAATAATTACAGAAAAAAAGAAAAGAAAATAATTTTCTTTTAATCATTGTATATAATCCATCATTCACATAAAAAAATACAACTTAAAATCCCCTTTTTTTTTTTTTTTTTTTCAATAAATGAACCCACAACTAACCCCACAAATGATGAATGTAGTCCCAAATGGATTAGGACAACTCCAACAACCACCTCAAATTTTAATGCAACAACCATTACAACAACAACATCATCACCATCAACAACATCACCATCAACAACAATTACACCACCAACAACAATTACATAGTCATCAACAACAACAACAACATCAACAACATCAACATCAACATCAACAACAACAACAACAACAACAACAACAACAACAACAACAACAACAACAACAACAACAACAACAACAACAACAACAACAACAACAACAACAACAACAACATCAACAACATCAACTACATCAACCACAACATCAACCACCACAACATCAACCACAACAACATCAACAACAACAACAACAACAACAACAACAACAACAACAACAACAACAACAACAACAACAACAACAACAACAACAACAACCACCACAACAACAACCACCACAACAATTACAACCACAACCACAACAATCACAACAACAACCACAACAACAATCACAACCACAACAACAACAACAAATTCAACAAATTCAACAAATTCAACAAATTCAACAAATTCAACAAACTCAACAACCGCAACAATTACAACCATTGCAACAATCAACACCAACAATAACAAACACACCATCATCGTCATCAACATCGATGGCAACACCAAATAATAATAATCCATCAGTTATGACATACAATCCAACCTATAATAAATGCTTACCAAAGATCTTATCAGATTTGGATTGTGAAATGCGTGTTAAACAAGTTTTAAAGTGTATTGAGTTCATGTTATCAGAAGGTGCTGATGAAGCTTCTTCAAACGTACATGCAGTTCCATTAAGTAATAACAATAACAATAACAACACTAACAACAATAATAACAACAATCACAGTGGCCATATGAATAATCATATGAATAATAATATTTCAAATAGCCCTTCCGTACCAGGTCAAGGTTTTTCATCATTTAAATTATCCAACTCAAATTCACCAAATATTAACAATATGAATGGTATGAATAATAGTAGTAATATCATGAGTAATTCGGATAGACAAGTGCCTGCACCACAAAAAAAATTTAAAAGGACAAATGATAACGAGTTAAATGGTGTCAGTGGTAATGACTCAACTCAAGAATTACCCTCATCAACAACTGCAACTCCAAATATAACATCATTATCAATCGCACAATCACCTAAAGGAAAATCAGCAATAAATGGTAATTCATCTCCAAAAGGTAAAATTAAAATTAATATAGCTGGTAATAGATCATCGTCATCATCGACAGCAACACCATCATCGACAACATCAACTTCTGAAGATAATAGACAGTCAAATAATAATTCACCAGTTCAACAACAACAACAACAACAACAACAACAACAACAACAACAACAACAACAACAACAACAACAACAACAACAACAACAACAACAACACTTGATAAAAGAACAATCATCTGATAAAATATTGGCAAATAAATTGAATTTATCCTCACCAAATTTAGCAGAGGATCAAAGAAGACATTCTTACAATTCATTTGAACAACAACAACACCAACTACAACAACAACAACAAATTCAAAGTCAAATTGATGATCAAAGAAGAGCTCATTCTTATTCACCCTATATATTAAATGGTAATAATAATAATAGCGGCAATAATAGTAATGGTTCAATGCAACCTCCACAACCAAATAGTTCGCCAATTGTAAATCCAAATCAAATATCTCCCAACTCGACACCAATTTTAAACAATGAAGAAAATATTAATAATAATAATAATAATAATAATAATAATATTAATAATAATAGTAATAATAACAATAACAATAATAATAATAACAGTAATAATAATAACGGTAATAACAACAGTAGTAATAATAATCCAAATAGTTCAAATGGTAATGGAAGAACTGGATCAATACCCTATGCACAATATGATATGAGTGCAATTATAAATATGCAAAATGAACAGAGAAGACATTCATATTCACCATATGGACAAATTGACCAAAGTTCTCTTTTAAATAATATTCAAAATTCAAATACTGTCGACCAAAGAAGACATATGTCTTATGGCCAATATGAAACTGTACATCAACAAATCCAACACCAACATTATATTCCACATAGTAATATGATGCACCAACACCAACACCAACAAATCCACAGCCAAATGATGCAAATGCAACCACCACCACCACCTCAACAGCAACAACCAATGCAGCCACCACCTTTACCACAATCCCAACAACAAAATTCACCAAAATCCACAAGCGATAATAATAATAATAATAATAATAATAATAATAATAATAATAATAATAATAATAATAATAATAATAATAATAATAATAATATTAATAATAACAATAATAATAACATTAATAATAATAACATTAATAGTAATATTAATAATAATAACATTAATAATAATATTAATAATAATAACATTAATAATAATATTAATAATAATAACATTAATAATAGTAATAATACTAGCATTAATAAACCATCGCCTCCAATTAAAGCGGAACAAAATTCATCACCAGGCCAAGTACCTTTTATCGATCAAGCAGCAAATCAACAAATGAATGACTTTTCAGATTCTTCCCCAACTTCTCAACAATCAAAACAACCAACTGGTAATGACACTAACCAATCATCACAATCACAAACAACTCCAACCAAACCCAAGAATGACGAAATTAATAATAATAGTAATAATAATAATATTAATAATAATAATATTAATATTAATAATAATAATAATAATAATAACAATAATAATAATAATAATAATAATAATAATAATAATAATAATAATAATAATAATAATAATAATAATAATAATAATAATAATAATAATAATAATAGTAATAGTAATAATATTAATAATAATAATAATAATAATAAAAATAATAATAATAATAATAATGACAATATTAATAATAATGATAATATTAATAATAATGATAACATTAATAATATTAGTATTAATAATAAAAATAATAATAATAGTAATAATAGTAATGATAAATTCCAAGTACCACAATCAATAAATACAAATTTAAACAATAGTCAAAATAATAACCATAATGGTAATCAAAATGGTAACCAAAATAGTAATAATAGTAATAATCAATTTTTAACGCCATTATTAAGTGGAGGAAATGGTAGTACATATCCAATGCCAAGTTCAAATGAAGAGGATCATTGGATTTTATCATTTTTGGATATCGATAGTGAACAAGCTGCTGCAAATGCACAACAACAATTAACAGCTCCTCAATTACAGCAAATACAACAAATTCAAATTCAACAACAACAGCAACAACAACAAATTAATAGTCAACAAAATAATTAATTATTGATCCCTTCTAATAAAACATAGTATTCTTTTTTTATTCATAATTTTTTTTGTTGGATATTCAAAATAGTTATTTTATTATGAATTCTCTTTGTTTCTCCTAGATTTACTGGACCCTGTTGAGTAGATTGGGAAAAATATTTTCTTTAATAAAATCTGTATGATTCTTTTGAGAAGCGAATATTTTACGGTACACGCATCTGGTTTAAATTCATCTTGATTTATTTCTACATAACATTCTTGGTCCACTTCATCATAGTCAAGAAAAAGATCTTTGAGATCTATTGTTGCTTCATCTGCTTCATCATAAACTATTCTTTTACCATTTAAATATTCAACCACTACAAATTTACAATTTTTAAAATCTTCTTTACTGCGCTCTAGTTTATTAAAGTCAAAGATGAAATTACATCAACAACTGTTTTTCTTTGGTTGTGATAAAAAATATTAAAAAAAAAGGTTTTGTATGCAATATTAAAAATTTTTTTTATTTTTTTTTTTATATAAAAATATCTTTTTTTTTGAAATAATAATTTTTCTAAGAAAATTATAATGAATATTTTTTTATTTTTTTTTTTTTTTTTATTTTTTTTTTTTTTTTATTAATTTATTTTAATTCGCAATTTCTGTTGAAAATTTATTTATTTTTTTTTATAAATATATATTTTATATTATTTATTTAATAAGAATGTTAACTCCGCAGCAACAACAACAACAACAACAACAACAACAACAACAACAACAACAACAACAACAAATTTTAAAATACTCACCACCAAAACCATTAATAAATGAACAACCAATTAAAAGGTTTAATTTTGTAAAGGGAGCACCTGAAATTATATTATTTTGTGGCCCATGTTCATGTGGGAAAACATTTTATTATCAATCAATTTATAAAGAAACACATCAAAGAATATCAGCACAAGAATTGTTTCATCAAAATAGTGATATCATCTCAGACAATGATAATAATAATAACTTAATATCATTTAAAAAAGTTATAGGATCAGTAATGAAAACATTAAAGGATGGTAAAAACATAGTAGTTGATGATACCAATCACTTGCCAACAGTTAGAAGTAGTTATCTTGGTGCTCTTTCAAGTTCACAGGTTGCAATCTCATCTATCATTTTATTAAATTTTGAACCAAGTGGTGGTGAATTACAATTAAAATGGAGTAATGTTTGGTATGATTGTGAGTACTCATCATTATCATCGGCATCATTATCATCAAAAATACCAAAGATAGATTTAGATACATTTAAATTAGAATTTAAACAACCATTCAGTCATGATGGATATACACATATAAAGAATATTATAACTCCTCTGACATATAATACAAGATATCAACTAATGGAAAAGAAATTTAAAAATATAGCATTATTCATTGATGCAAGATCATTATTTGAATTTATTAAAGTATCACCATCTCAACCTAATCAAAATCAATATAGAATTAAATTAAAAGAAAATGAAAGTGATAATTTATATATTTCAATTAAAGATTGGTTCAATAATAATAATAATAATAATAATAATAATAATAATAAAAGAATCATAATATTAATTGATGAAGTATCATTATATCCCCTAAGTTGTTTAGAGAATGATGATGTATCAATATTAAATCAATATAGGGATACAATTAAATTATTAATTTCAAATCTGTCAAATAAAATTAAAGCACCGATTTATTATTTTAGTTGTCCTTATAATATACCGGAATCAGATTTTTATAGGTTTCCAAATGATTATGGTTTAATAGCATGGGCCCACTATCGTCATAAAATTTCTTTATTATCATCAATTTTCATCATTGATGACTCTGATATTAAAACTATTTCAACATTACCTTTTAATATTTGTTTAGCTTCAAAATTCTTTCAAAATAGTAAAAGCTGGAAATCTGAAAGTAAAATGTAAATTAATTTTTTTTTTATTATTTTTTTATAATTAATTATTAACATATTAATATTTTTTTTTATAGAAACAATTATTTAATTGACAACTCAATAATGATGCCATCGTTTTTAGACAATATTAAATTTATAGATTGTTGTGGTGCAAATGATAGTGATGTTGAAAGAGGTATACCATTATTTTCAAAATTTAAGCAAATGTCACTATCAAATTTACAACCACAAACTTTATTATTACCACAAAAACCACAAGAACTATCGGTAACTGAAGAGAGTTTGGACTTTGGTAAAGTTCATGGTGTATTTTTCCCAACGAATAAAAATGACGATGATATTGAAGATGACTTTGAATTTGATATTGATTATGATAACATTGATAATAGTAAAGCATTAGTATTGGTACCAAATGAAGACGAAGATGGTTACGATAATACCAATGCATTAGGGAAAGAAAAACAAAAAATTAATTTAGATGAAAAGGGTTCAATTGAATGGATAACAAATTTACAATTGAAAAATATGGGATTTGATGATTCAAGTATTAGAAGAGGCTATGATTACTATCAAGAAGAAAATAGATTATCACATTTTGAAATTAAAGTTATAGATTCACCTCCTTCAATTAATATTGAATCTTATATTAATGGCACTGGTACACAGCCTTATTTTGTTACTATAAGATATCGCATAAGACAATCACAACAACTTAATCAAAATCTATCAAATGCTCTTGTACTATATAATAATAATAATAATAATAATAATAATAATAATAATAATAATAATAATAATAATAATAATAATAATAATAACGTAGTTTCACCTATTTTAGAAACTTCGTGTAATTGCCCATCTGGAGTAAGGACATATGGTAAATGTAAACATATTGTTACATTGGTTAATTATTGTAATCACTATCACGCAATATCGCCCGATATTTCTCCACCTTCGTCAATATCCTCAATTTCTCCAAACTCTTCCCCAATACCAAAAAGTACTAATGTCTCACCAAATCAATCGTCGTCAAATTTAAATAATAATAATAATACTATTAGAACACCAACTCGTAAACTACCAAGTTGGTGGTCATCAGAACCGTCGCCAGATAAATTTAAAACCTCTCCAAACAAGAGAACTTCAACTTTATATTTTTCTGAAAATAAACAACCAAGAAAAATTAAACAAGAATTAGTTTTTACTTCACCAAATTCGTTCCCTCCAAGCAATAATACTAACAATAATAAAAGTAGTAATAGCAGTACTAGCAACAGTAATAACAGTAGTAAAAATAATAGCCCAATTAAAATTAATAATTTAATCGGTCAATTTCAAAATAACCAACAGCCAATTTTATCAATTCAACAACCAATTGATAAATTGAACCAACAACAACAACAACAACAACAACAACAACAACAACAACAACAACAACAACAACAACAACAACAACAACATCAACATCAACAACAACAACAACAACAACAACAACAACCTATTCAAACCCATCAAGAACACTTAAAAAGACAACTTTCAGCTCAATTTGATATTTATATTGATTTCGAAAATGAAGAAAGAAAATTACAACTAGAAAAAAGTAAAAAGGAAACCAGTCAATATATTGAGAACTTATTTGAACAACAAAAAAAAAAACAACAACAAAAAAAAAATCAAAATGGTGACAAAGATGATCTTGAAGAATTCTTTTTACCAAGAACAAGTTCAGAAGATGAATTATTAAAATATGTTGAAGAATCTACCTCATCATTCTCTTCTTCGTTCTCCTCTTCAAGTAGTGGTAATAAATCAAACTCCTCAAAAAACAATAATAATGATCAAAATCTACCGAGCACCCAACATTTAAGAAAAGAATTTAATTTAAAAAAGCATTTTAATTCTCAAGATTAATAAAATAATTTGTAAATAATATTTTGTATAAAAAAACTTTTAATTTTCTTTTCCAATTTATTTTTGTTTTTGTTTTTTTTTTTTTTTTTTTATTTTTCTTGATTTTTTCTTTTTTTTTTTCTTTTTATTTTTTTATCTATATTTTTAAATCAAATAATAAAAAAAAATGTGGTTAAATAAATTGACAAATAAATTAAAAAACAATAAAAATATAATAAGGATAGAAAATTTTAATAATATTAAAAGTTTTTTAAAAGAAAAGAATAGAATTGATTTATTTGTTTATGGTAATAAAATAGGAAAGGAAGATAATAGTTTAATATTAAAAAAATATGATCTACCAACTGTTGAAATATGGATTTCAAATCCGTTCCCTAAACCAACAACATTTCCAATATTATCATTTGATACCCAATATATTAAAAAAAAACCTGATGATTTATTAATTTTTAAAAATCAAAATAACAATAATAATAAAGAAATTAACTCGGACTCAATATCAAAAATCATTAAAAAAGTTGAAAAAGAATATAAAATTAATAATAATAATAATAATAATAATAATAATAATAATAATAATAATAATAATAATAATAATAATAATAATAATAATAATAATAATAATAATAATAATAATAATAATAATAATAATAATAATAATAATAATAATAATAATAATAATAATAATAATAATAATAATAATAATAATAATAATAATAATAATAATAATTATAATAATAATAATAATAATAATAATAATAATAATAATAATAATAAAAATAATAATAATAATAATAATAATAATAATAATAATAATAATAATAATAATAATAATAATAATAATAATAATAATAATAATAATAATAATAATAATAATAATAATAATAATAATAATAATAATAATAATAATAATAATAATAATAATAATAATAATAATAATAATAATAATAATAATAATAATTATAATAATAATAATAATAATAATAATAATAATAATAATAATCAATGTATTCATTTCATCTCTGAAAAAGATTATTTTGATAATAAAATGAACGAAAATATTAATTCTTCTAAAATTACCAATGTATTTTTTATTGATGAAGAAAGAACTAATACACAATGCAGTGAATGTTTATCTGGAACTTTAAAAGATATTAAATCATTTGATCAATTAAAAGGAAATGGTTATAGTTTAGATAATATTGAAAGTACATTTTCAAAAATTACCAGTAGTACCAATTTAGCACAATGTGAAGAATGTAATATTTTAATAGATAAAAAAGTTAACCAAATTATAAATTTTCAAAGAAAAGCTTATTCAATTATGGTTTCAGGAAAATCACCAAAATATTTATCTGGATCTCTAAGGATTTCAAGTTTTATCTTTAAATGTTTTGGGAAACTATTTAGTTTTCTCTTTCAATTGATGTACTATATTTTTTACATTATATTGACAATAACTGATTCAATTATGGAAATAATAAAAAAAAATTCAATAAAATAATTAAATTATACATTCAATTTCAGTCAATCATTAAAAAAATATGAAAACAACAGTTGGTGAAACAAAAAAGGATTCCTTTCCTTCCAACCCAAAATTCAAATAACCTTGTGTTGCTTCTGATTTTTCATTAATCAATATGGTTAACATTTTTTACTCACTTTTAAATCATCCTTTTCTAATTTTCACTTTTTTTTTAAAAATAAAATAAAACCAAATACTACAAATTTTATTATTTATTTTATTTTTTTTTTTTTTTTTTTTTTTTTTTTTTTTTTTTTTTTTTTTTTCCTTTTAAAAAACTCATTTTGTGGATTTGATGAAATATAAATTTGTGTTAACTTTTATCTTTTATAGTAATTACACTTTTATAGATAGGTCTTTATTATCATAATTAACTTTAAAGTAGTGTTAACTTTTATTATTTAATTTCAAAAAAGGATTAGTTATAGTTTTTTTTTCCAAAAAATAAAAGACTTATTTGAATCATTTTAAGATAAATGAAAAAAAATTACAAAAAAATAAAAAAAAAAAATAAAGCAACCATTTTTTTTTTTTGAAAAAAAATAAATTCATAAAAAAAAAATTAATTTTGGTCAAATTTTTTTTGCCCATATAAATTTTTGTGCTTCGGATTGTTATGTTTTTTTCATTTTCTAAAACAATATAAATTTAATTAAATAAAATGAGTAATAATATATCTATAACCACAGAATCATTAACAAAAATTCATTTACATTCATTTAAACATCATGCATCATCAGTGAATGGTATTTTACTTGGTAAAGTCGATAAAAATTCAATTTTAATTACAGATATAATACCACTTTTTCATACACAAACTCTATTACCCATGTTTGAAGTTGCAATGATTCAAGTATAATATCATTATAATTTTACTTTCAATGATTACATTATGAGTGTTTCTCAATGTGTACATATATACTAATGAATAATTTTAAAGATTGAAAAATACTGTAGAGATAATAATATAGATATAGTTGGATATTATCATTCCAATCAATGTATAGCAAATGAATTAGAACCTGAACCAATAGCTAAAAAAATTGCAGATAGATTAAATAATGAATTAAACAACATGTGTTTTTTAATGGTAACGATCAATATTGATCTACTGCAAATGTGGTCTTAAACCCTTTAGGTTTTGATTATTTAAACTATAGTAGAATCATGATATTTCTTTTTTTTATTAATATCATCTTCATTTTTTTTTTTTTTTTTTTTTTTTGATAAAATTTATAGATTTCAAAAATTGAAGTGAATCGTCCAAGTGGATTAGTTTCAATTGATAAAATTGGTTCCGATTGGTTAAAGAATAGAAAAACATTAATTACCATCGATACCACATCAAATAGTGAAGATATTAATGTAATCTTAAAAAGAAATTTACAAAATATAAAAGAATCTCAAATCTATGACTTTGAAGAATACCTTTCAAATCCAACTTGTGATTGGTTAAATAAATCGTTGGTCCTATAATAAACTGTGTTGGTTATTTTGAAATATAAATTTTTTTTTTCT
>CM069769.1:3025000-3035000 GCA_036169595.1 Dictyostelium firmibasis
AAAATATTGTTGAGAAATTTATTAAACATCTCGATAAATCACCAGTAGTTGATATCTTGTTAAAGATTATCTCAATTGAAGAATACCAAGGTGGCGCTGGTACTTTGGATTGGTTAGATAGATGTAACTTAATTGGTGGAATTATTGATGAATTTGATCCATCTTTAGATAGTGAGGTAGGTTTTAAATATTAAATTATTTTATTATTATATTTTATTAATTTTTTTTTTTCTATTTTTTTTCTTTTTTTTCAGTACCATGAAAATGCATCATTCATTTTATCAGAAATTGTTGAGATGACAAGAAATGTATCAGACTCACCCTTATTAGAGAGATTAGAGAGTGAAGAAATGATCAAAAAACTTTATAGCTATATTTTAAAGGATGTACCATTAGGAACTACATTCCTATATGGATTAACTGTAATCATTAGATTATTAAGAAGAGATAAAGATAATAGTAAAAATGAGCCAGTCGTCACTCCCCTCGAAGAATTAACACCATTATTCAAAGAGTCAATTGTTCACATTGAAGAGTTTAACAAACTCTTGAAACAAACCTCTGAAGCTTCCTTTACAACCACAACTGGTCCATTGTCACCACCATTAGGCTTCCACAGATTAAAGGTCATCGAATTCTTTGCCGATTTAATTAATTCACGTTATTTATGTATTGATAAAAAAATTATGGAACTTGATATCTTATCAACTTGTTTAGTAAGTTTTTATTTAATGTATTATTTAGTGAAAAAAAAAAATTAATCATTTTATTATCATTTTTTAGGAATTATTCTTTAAATACCCTTGGAATAATCTCCTCCACAGCCAAATTCATCAAATTTGCCAAATTATTTTATATAGCGAAAATGATGAACTTAAAATGTCACTTTTAAAGGATGCCAAACTTCTTGATAGAATTATTGAAGCCGACCAAGCCAACACCAACGAATTAAAACAAGCTAAAGGTATTAGATATGGTTTTATGGGTTTCTTAAACAGTATCGCTCAATCCATTTGTGACGTTTCAAAGAATTCACCAGAAATTAAACAAATTGTTGATGGTATGTTCATAATTATTTTTTTTTTCCTTTATACACTAAATATTAACAGTACCTCTATTATTATTTATTAATATAGAAAATCCAAAATGGGGAGTATTTGTTACTGAATCATTAGAACCTGTATTAAATATTGAAAATGAGCCATTGGGTGAGTTCAAACCAAGTTTAATGACTGCACCAGAAAGTGCTGAGGAAGATGACGATCAATACGATAATGATGATAATGGTTATGATAACTACGATGGTGTTGGCGATTATGTTAGTGCCGACCCATACCAAGATCAAATGGATTATAGCGATGAAGATGATTATGAAGGTGGTCAAAAACCTGTCAATTACATCGAAGAGGAAGAAGATGAAGAGGAAGATGATGATATACGATTTCAACAACAACAACAACAACAACAACACCAAGAAGAATTAAATCACCACGAAAGCCAAGATGAATCGAATGAACAACAACCACAACCACAAGATGATAAAACCATTCAAGACTCTGAAGCAGTTGTAGAAACCCCAAAAGAAACATCTGTTGACCAAGAATCGACAGAAGCAAAAACTGAATCCTCTTAAACTTAAAATAATAAAAAATAATAATAATAATAATAATAATAATAATAATAATAATAATAATAATAATAATAATAATAATAATAATAATAATAATAATAATAATAATAATAATAATAATAATAATAATAATAATAATAATAATAATAATAATAATAATAATAATAATAATATCACCTCATTCCACCAAAATCACTATTTAAAAATATTATTTAAATCATAGATTGTATATTCCAAACAACGATCGTCAAAAAAAAAACTCTAAATACTTAATATGCTCATAATAATACCAAACCTTTAAAAAAAAAAAAAATCTAAAAAAAAAAATCTAAAAAAAAAAAAATCAAAAAAAAAAAATTATTGTGTACTTCAAAACCCAAAAAATAAATAAATAATTTAAAAAAAAAAAAAAAAAATTGTTGTGTGTTTTCAAAAACTATAATATTTATAGAATTTTATTTACTTTATAACTTTTATTAGATCTTCAAAATTTTTTTTTTTTTTATTTTTTTTTCACTTTTTTTTTATTTTTTTTTTTTCATTTTTTTTATTTTTTTAAAAAAAAAAAAAAATTTAAATTTTTTTCTCATTTCATCCAAAATTCAAACATAAATACAATGGCGTATGTACAAAGTTTCATTTAATTTTATAATAATAATTTGAATCCTAAATGATTTTAAACTCACTCTTTTTATTATATAATGAATATAAAATTTTTTTTTTCTTAAAAATCAAAATTAACAAACAGAACACAAGTTCCAACAATTAAATGGGCAGAAAGACCAGAATTTGTTTATATTACAATTGAGGCTGATGTTGAATCACCAGTTGTTAAATTTGAATCAAACAAAATTTCATTCGAAGGTAAAGGTAAAAATGGTAAACAATATGCCTTTTCTTATGATTTATTCAAAGAAATCGATGCCGATACTTCATCAACTGATTTCAAAACAAGCAGATATCCAAAATTAAAATTAGTTAAAAAAGATGCCGGTCCATATTGGAACTTTTTATTAAAAGACAAAAAGAAAGATAAGTTTGTTGAAACCGATTGGACCCTTTGGAAAGATGAAGATGAAGTTGAAGAAAATGAGGATACTGGTAAATTCGGAAACTTTGATATGGGTGGTATGGGAGGTATGAATATGGAACAAATGATGCAAGGTATGGGTGGTATGGGAGGTATGGGAGGTATGGGAGGTATGGGAGGTATGAATTTCGATGACATGGGTGATATGGAAGGTAAAATATCAATAATTATTTTTTTATTAAAAAAATATTTTATTTATAATCATAAATCCTAATTCTTTTTTTTTTTTTTTTTTACAATAGATTTAGAAGACAAAGAAGGTGAAGAAGGTGATAAAAAAAATACTGAAGAAACTGAAGAAACCAAATTAAACTCTGTTGATTAAATAAATAAGTAATATCTATATTCCCAATTATAACCAAAATTAATATAATATTTTAAATAAAAAAAAAATAAAAAGATTTTGTGTTCGTTTGTTTTTTTTTATTTTTTTTTAATTATATAATTAATATTATATTTTTATTATTATTATTATTTTTTTTTTTGTTTGGTCAATCATCTTCAAAATTCAAAGAAGATGCAAACATCATTGCTATTTTTGCGGCCATGTCTCTTCTTTGTTCGTCTGGTAAATTTTTCATATGTTCTCTTAATGATTGAAGTTCTTTAAATGTATTTTCCATCATTGTAGAGTCATCATTTTCATCGTCAATCTCATCTTTATCCTCTTCAATTGATAATCCATTAGTTTTAACTTTTTTTTCTTTATTTTCAATATTGTTATTTTGAATTGGTGGGGCTGATTTCTTAAAGAAACCTTCTACTTTTTTTAAAGAATCTTGTAAAAACTTGTCATTTTTTATAGATGGATACTCATCTTCGATATCCTCTTTAATTTCTTTCTTTTCTTCAGATTTTTTTGAACCACCATTATTTTTTAATTCCATTTTTGGCCACATATTTGATTCTAAAATTTCAATTAATCTTTCACTACCATATTTAATTTTTTCATCAATTTCTTTAATTAAAAAAATAAAAAACTATTAATATTTAAAAAGGAAATGGAAAAAAAAAAAAAAAAAAAAAAAAAATAAACACACCAGTTAAATCAGATTTTCTAATATCATATTCTTTATGAGAATTTGAGTCGAATATAACCCATTCTATTAAATGTTCTATACACCATTCTTCAATTTGATCTTCTATTTCATTTTTTGATTTATTTACATCAACTAAAATATATAAAATTTCATTTATATTTTGTTCTTCATCTTCGTTCTCGCCATTATTATTACTATCATTATTATCATCATCATCATCATCACTAAATTGGTCAATTTGTTTATTAATTTTAATGTACGATTTAATGAAATTGAATGATTCTGGCTTTGATGAATCAAAAGTCAATACTATAGCAGATACATTATCATTATGATTTAATTTTATTGAACAATTTTCTTTATCAAGGTCAATTGTTTCAATATTTATATTTGCAGAATAGTATTTAGTGTTGATAATATATTCTTTATCTTTATATATATATATATATCGATTTATGTTTAATGTTGATTAGTTTTAGATTGTTTTATTTAATTTTTTTATTTATTTTATTTTTTTTATTTTTTACCTTTAAATATTTGTATTTTGTCTATTTCTTTATCACCTAATAAGTACAAAATGTTTCTTTCTTGCTTCGTTTGCATTTTTTGAAATATATGATGAAAAAAATAGAGATAAAAATTCTTGTGGTGATTGGTGTGTTTGAAAAAAACATTGAAAAAATAAAAAAAATAAAAAAAATAAAAAATAAAAAAAACAATGAAACAAAAAGGTTTGTTTTTTTTTCCCAAAATAAAATCTGTTCTTGTGAACTATATTTTTTTATTTTTATTGTTCTTTTTTTTTTATTTAATATGAAGTACAGTATTTTTTTTTTTTTTTTTTTTTTTTTTTTTTGTATAAATAAGGTTTATTTTGAAGCCAACTTTTTTTTTTTTTTGTGGATTTGAATTAGAATATTTATTTTAATAAAGCTTTAATTTCAGCTTTTTCGGCTGCTTCGTATGCAGATTGACCATCTGGTCCTTTAATTGATTTATTAGCACCTTTTTTAACTAATAATTCAGTAGCACCTTTGTGACCTTCATAAACTGCTGCTAATAATGGTGTAATACCATAATCATCAACATTGTCAAATTTGGCACCTTTTGAAATTAAATATTCTAAAACTTCAACTTGGTTCTATTTAAGTTTTTTTTAATATATAAATAATTAATTATTGTTTTTCAAATTTATTCGTATGAGAAATTATAAAGGAAAAAAAAAAAAAAAAAAAACATACAAAATCAGCAGCCCAATGGCATGGACCTCTTTTATTACCATCAGTAATTGAAATTAAATCTTTTTTAGCTTCAACAGCTTTTTTAACATTTGCTAAATCGCCATTTTTAACAGCCCATGTGAAATCATTTTGTTCTTCCATTCTTATTTATTTACTATGTATTTAATATATTAAAAAAAAAAGAAAAAAAAAAATTGATTTTTTTAAAAAAAAAAAATAAAAAAAAAAAATAAAAAATAATTAAAAAAAATCAAAAAAAAAAAAAAAAGCTCCACCAATTCTTTTAATTAAAATTTTTGGGTTCAACCATCCAACAAAATTTTTTTTTTTTTTTTTTTTGATTATTTTATTTACTTCTTTTTTTTTTTTTTTTTTCCAAATCTGATTTAAATTAAAAAATTACTATAAGCCTATATTATATTATATTATTTAAAAAAAATTTATTGACTATTAATTTTTTTTTTTTTTTTTTTTTTTTTTTTTTTTTTTTAAATTAAAAAAACTACCCTTTTACTTTTTTATTTTTTTTTTTTAAAATTAATTTTTAAAATTATATTTATTAAATAATTGATCAAAAGAAGAAACTTGATCAAAAGTAGTTAATAATTGTCTATCAACGATTGGAGGATTACTATCTCTAACAGATAAACAAACATTGAGACCAGCTTCTCTTGCTGCCTTAGCTTCTAGTATTGAATCAGTAACAAAGAGATAATTATTTGGAGATCCATTATTTATAGTGGATAAAATCTTTTCATAGGAGGAAGGATGTAATTTACCACCGATTGTTGTATCAAAATGACCTTTTATATAAGGTAATAGGGAGCCAAAGTTTGAATAGTTGAATAATAATTTTTGAGCAGCAATACTACCACTACTATAGATGTAGATATCGATATGATTTAATTTCCAATTTTCAAATGCTTTTGGAACCTCTGGGAAAACAATACCTTTAATCAATTCTTTTTCATAACCCTCCAACCACATATGACCTTGTAATTGTTTTAATGCTGTCGATTTTCTATCGTTATCCATTTGATAGATAACATTTCTAATTATAGACTCAATTAATTTCTCCTCATCAACATTTTCCTCATCTGGATTTAAAATCTCTGGTGTATTGAATTGATTGTTTACAACCAATTCCGATGCTTTGTTATCCTCTAAATATAGGTTATACAATTCTTTAATATCTTGTTTCAACTCTTCACTACCCCATTTTCTATTAATATGTTTCACTAAATTCTCTCTAATATATGGAAACAATACATCATGTACAAATGAAATTGGTGTTGTTGTACCTTCAATATCTAATATAACTGTATTTATAATATTATTATTATTATTATTATTATTATTATTATTTGATGTCATTTTTATTTTCCCGAAATATATTGAAATAAAATTGAAAAAATTTTATTTTTTGGTTATAAAAAAAAAATGGACGAAAAAAAAAAAAATTAAAAAATTAAAAAAATAAAAAAAAGGTGTGAAATATTATGTTGGTGGTGAACTTGAAAATTACAAATTAATTATTTATTTTATTTTTTTATATTAATTTTTTAATATTTTTTTATTTTATTTTTTTCAAGAAAAAAAAAAAATTTATATTAATTTTTTTTTTTTTTTTATAGAAATATTTATTTTATTTTTTTTTTTTTAAATTTTTTTTTTATAATAATTGGAAATTATTTTATTTTATTGTTCTTCTTGTTGTTCTTGGTTACCACCTTCTTCTTGTTGTTTGAGAATATTTGGATGAACAGTAAGAACCAAATCTTTACCAGTGATTCTCTTGTAAAGGTCCATGACATCTTCACAAGTGGTTTCAAAGTGAGAGGTGGCATCGTATGATTTTGAAATGAAAACATTGTCAGTAGTACCATCGGCAATTGGTTCGATGAAATCAGAGATGTTGACGAATTTCTCTTGAATTGGACCCAATAAAGCGTAGGCTGGTGCTAATTCTTTCTCTGGGTCGTTGGTTTCAACTGTGGCTGAAACGATGGCAATGTATTTACCCTTTGGACAGACGCAATGTGGAGATGACATAACACCAACGTACATATCTGATTGACGTTTAACTTGTTTTTGTGGAATAATAATTTGGAGTGATTCGAACTTCTTATCAGCACTTGGAATTGGGCCATTCAAAATACAAATTGAACGAATAATTCTACCATTCTTTTGAACTTTATTTGGGAAATATGATGGATCGCAAACGATTTTATCACATGTTACAGTCTAAAAAAAAAATTAAAAAATAATAAATAGAAATAATTAGAATAAAAATTAAAAGTGTTTTTTTTTTTTTTTTTTTTTTTTTTTTGATACTTGATACTTACTTCACCTTCAGATGTAACTTTAATAATATTCTTTTCTTCATCAAAAACGATATTTTCAATTGGTTTATTGAGCATGTATGTACCACCATAGATAGCAGATAAACGAGCAAATGCTTGTGGTAATTCACCTAAACCATATAATGGGTAGATGTATGGTGATTTACTGTAACGAGCTAAAGAGTCAGCATAGAGTTTCATTCTCATGACGGTGGCATGAGCTGGTTCTTTGAGGTAGCTATCATCGAGATAGAGGGCGAGAGCATGGCCAATGAAATCTACAATGTTTTCTCTTAAACCATATTTTTTGAAAAGGGCTTCCATAGTGAAGACCTTTAAATTCAAACCATCATGAGTGGCTGGATTGTTCTCTTCGTAATTTTGGACAAAGATAAAGAATTTTCTCAATGGAAGTTTATCCAAGAGACCAACCAATGATGAAGTGAGAGCTTCAGTATCGGTTGATGGAACCTTTTGAATCTTACCACCTTGGTAGACGTATGAACCATCTACAACCTTAAAGTCCAAATAACGAGTGACATCAGTGTGTAACAACATCTTTACCAAAAGACCACTGCTGAGAATGAACTTTGGGATTAAATCGACATTGTAGTCTCTTGATGTTCCCAATGTTTCTGGTGCTTTTTTATCTTTACCATGAGATTTCTCCCATAATTGATTCATATTCAATGAGGCTGATTCACCACCATAATATCCATTTCTATCCATATGGAGGACTTTTTTACCTTCAACTGATAATAAACCACTAATAATACATTCTTTGAGACCAGTACCTAAAACAATAACATCATAATGTTCATCCATTTTTTGTTTATGTTTGTTTGATTTTTTTATTTACTAAAAAAAAAGTAATTAATTTATATAAAATGGGGTTGAAAAAAAAATATATTTATATATATTTTTTTTTTTTTTTGGTGTGTTAAAAATACAATAATTTAAAAAAAAAATTTCAAAAAAAAAAAAATAAAAAAAAAAAATTAAAAAATTAAAAAAAAAAAAAAAAAATTAAAAAAAAAATCAAAAAAAATCAAAAAAAAAAAAAATTGAAGGTTTTATTATAATTAAATTTTATTTAATTTTAATTTATTTGATATATTATTTTTTGTTTAAAACCCACTTTGTTTTATTATTTATTTATTTTTTGTTTAAACTGGAATTGGGTTTGTTTTTATTTTTGAAAAAAAAAAATAATAAAAAAAAAATAAAAAAATTGGCGAGTTAACTTTCACCAAATAAAGAAAAAAAAAAAAAATGACTTTTGGCATTGAAAAAAAAAAAAAAAAAAAATTTTTAATGAGTAGAATAAACAATGAAAAAAAACTCTTATATTTCTACAAACATTAGAGAGTATTTTTTTCTATATTAACCAATGCATAACGTAATTTTTCATTTTCCAAAGCCAACTCCTGAATTGCTTTTTGTAAACCCAAATTAATATTTTTAATTGTTGTATATTTCTCTTCGATTGATTTAATTTTATGATATGATAACATCTTTTGATAGTCTAATAATTGTTTACTTGCACTACTTATATTAAAGCTTTCATCTCTTTCAAATATACCACCCCTATCACCAACTTCTTTTAGACTCTCTGTTAACATACTATATTAGGTTTAATTAAACCATTAGTATTATATCAAATTAAACAAACAAAAATAAAATAATATAAAATAAGGATGCACATACGCATTTTTATTAATTGAATGCTCAAGTTGAATTGATAATGAACTAATATTATCATCTTTTAATCTAATTGTATCTTTTAATTTTATATAATCATCATCTGTTAATCTATGGGTTTCTTTCCATTTATATAATTCCTCATTTATATGTTTTATCTCCCTTAACTCCTCCTCTCTAGTTGTTAATTTATTTTCTAATAAGTTTATTCTAAATTTCATTTTTTTTTTTTTTTTTTTTTAAAAAAATTAGTAAATATTATTTTTTCAACTAATAAGTTGATTTTTTTTTTTTTTTTTTTTAATTTTATATAAATAAAATTAAATAAATACCTACCTCTCAGTTTTATTTTCCAACTCTTTTTTAAATGCATCAATTTTATTTTCAGATATTTCTTGTTGATGTATTAATTGAAGGTTCTTTTGTTTTAAACTATCATTTAAAGATTTTAACGCAAGAAATTGTTCATTTATCTCTTGAATTGTATTATTTTTATTTTCCTCTTCTTCATTGTTGTTATTATTATAATTATTATTATTATTATTATTATTATTATTATTATTATTATTATAATTATAATTATTATTGTAATCGCTCATTGTTTGCTTTGGTGAGATTGTTTGAAATTAAAATAAAAAAAAATTTAAAAAAAAAATAATAAAATATTTTATTTTTTTATTTTTTTATTTTTTTTTTTTGTTTTATTTTTTTTTGAAAAAAAGTGTGGGTTGGAATAAACTTCAGTAAAGATCATATTTTTAATAAATCATATGAAAAAAAAAAAAAAAAAAAAATTATAATAAATCATATGACAAAAAAAAAAAAAAAAAAAAAAAAAAAAAAAAAAAGAAAGTTGAAAAGTACTCAAATTTGAAGATTTAGAAATATTGAAAATAATAAAAAGATAACATTCATTAATAAGCAATATATTTTTAGATTAAAATAAAAAAAAATAA